>JASJUZ010000408.1:0-236147 GCA_037159825.1 Tupiocoris notatus | reverse complement strand
TCCAAAATCCTGGGATGATATATCGCCTAAATTCGTCGCCACCTTTTGGTGTTTAACGTTGAGCGACATCTCGGTTCCTTCGTCGGCGTATTTGAAAGAAATTACCAAACAGAAAGAGACAGAAACGACGCAAAGCAAAACGACTAAGGCGATTCGAAAAATCACTCGCTCGCCGATAAATTGTCGCAGGAAATGAAAGATCAGCAACAATACGTAAAGGCGGTCATTGAGCAGTTGAAGAAACATAAAAACGAATGGTTCGTCACGCGTCAGCAGAAGCCGACCAAGAATGAAATGATAACGCAGTTCCTACTGTTGTGCGTGTTCCCCAGGTGCAAACTATCGATAGTTGACTCGCTGTTCTGTGCGCAATTCATTCACACGCTGCATTCGATTGAAACAGCGAATTTCTGCACTCTGCTTTTCTACGATCGTCTGTTCAATGATATTTCGTACTCGGTGATGTCGTGCAGCGAAAACGAAGCTAGCCGCTACGGAAGGTTTCTATGCGCTGTACTGCAGAACATCATGCGTTTGGCATTCGAGCAAGGAGATTTACGAACAAGAATGTGCGAACACGCCAGGATTTGTGACGAAATTCCGCGTCAGCAATGAATACTCTGACCCTAACGATAACGTCCATTTTGAAAATTACAGACGCGTCTGCTACAAATGGCTTCACAAAATCACCAAGTCGCTTTTGAATCTGTTACAATCGGGTGAATACGTTCAGATCAGAAACGGTCTAATAGTTTTGATCAAATTGCTCCCAACGTTTCCGATGATCGGAAAACTGGCGCAGTATCTGGAAAAGCGGATAAACAAGGTTCGCGAAGAAGAGAAGAACAACAGGCAAGATTTGTACACGTTGGCTACAAGTTACAGTGGCTTGCTCATGTCAAAATCATCGGACTGGATGGACGAAAGCGAATTTCACATGGTCCCGTCTGCTGCCACAGCGAATTCAACCAACTCCAGCGAGGCCAATCACAAGGATGATAAATTGGACATGGAAACGGAAAGTCTGAATTCGGATATGACCAACGACATCTGCCTCAGTCCGCCGACGTCCAATCATTCTTCACCCCCGAGCTCTCCGCAGCACGGCCACTCAAACTCAAATTCGACCCGAGCGACTTCGCCAAATAAGGATCGCTCCGACAAACCAGAAACTCACGACAAGGCGGATCAGTCTCCTGATTACAAGAAAGAACGCACGGCGCACGATTCGGCTTCAAAAGCAGATGATGACGATAGCGACGAAGCTCGTGACGACGTGGAGACGTCTCGAAGTAGCACTCGAAGTTCGAAGAGAGAGAGGACACCACGCAAGGACCGCGTTGACGACAGGAGGCAAGGATAAACGGCTGAGAGGGGACTAACGACGCTTGAGTGGAGTAACAATAGACTCGTAAACTTTTCCAATACGAATTTTAACTTTTTTTTATTATTGATTGAATAAATTTCTCTACTTTTAAAGTGCTCTCGTGTTGACTGTGTAAATTTCTTTGCTCTAGCCGACTGGAGATTTGACGTAGTATTGTACTTAAGTAGAATGTTGCGTTTTATATCGGTTAGCTTTCCAAGCGCTTTGTATAGATTCGACTCCTGCTATTGGATGGAGAATCCTAACCGTAAGAAGGAAACCTATCTAGCAACTTTATCTCAAATAAATTTGTCCAATTGTAATGTCTTTTGCTTCAATACCTTTGGATGTTGATGTATTTTTTAATTATTGGTCTCTCCCGGAACCGTGAGATGGAAAATTTGGAACAAACTTCTGAGTATAAAGGAATGGTGAAAGGACTTAGAATTACAGGTAAGTTAAACGAATTACGACGAGTATTTTAATTGCCAAGCGAAGATTATCATTGAGATTATTGCGAACAATTAAGCATCGCAAAAAAGTGTTGATCCTGAATTTTTTTGGAAAACAAGTGACTATGTTAGGTAAATTATGAAACTGAAAAAATATAAATTCGTAGATGTCTTGAAATTACAAGTGGGCACCTAGTTTAATTTTATGTAAGAACATCTAAAAAAAGGACCAGCAAAGTTTTTTTTCTAAACAAACTTCTAAAGTAAACTAGAAAATAAATGCTAAAAAATGTGAAACGTCAACATTTCACTGGGCACATTTTCTAAAAAGTTGAATTTCGTCAGAAACGTTTCAGGTAGTATCATTAACCAACATCAAAACGATATTTAAACCCTAGAATCCGATGGAATCAGAATTAATATTACGGTCGATATTTTACCCGAGACCGAGTACTTTCGTCCCCGGGTATTCCCTGAGCAATGTTGAACGCCCAAGGAGAGAAAGTGCTCGGGCTGAAAAAACAATAAGTATGTCTACCGTGTTACTTTTTAGGGACAAGTGAATCGGAAATCGCTGTCTAACCGAAACGAGAATGTCAACTTCTGGCGCTGCGCAGTGATTCCGCACAGCAGCTATCCTTACGTTTTCGTGATCTCATCCTTCTCCTTCTCGGACGTTGCTCGTCAGAGGCTCTCCCACTCAAACGATTGTCAGCGGATCGCGATGAATCGTTTCCCATGCCCTTGATTAGTGTTGTCGGGTTTCGGTTCATGTTGTGAACGAAAAGTGTTGTCGAGTGGAATTTATTACGAGCCGGGTGAGGTGTCCGAACGTTGGTATAGTCGTCGGACCACGATTTGTCGAGCTATATTCGTTATTCGACCGCTCCTGGGAGTCCTGTGATGAATCCGGCGTGTTCCTGGCTTCAACTGTCCTTCACGAGGTTAGTAATATTGTAACAGTTTCCTCGTAGTTTCTACGTTAGCGACTGATTTGTACGCGGTGTTGGAATATCTGGATGCAAATCTATCGATCGAACAGAGGAACTTGGCTCGCGTGGTTAACGCGTGCGACCCTAGTTCTTCTATTGTTGAATCGGTATCTCGACGAGATTACATTGACCTCGACTGTTATTGTAGATGCCCATCTAATGGTGATGTCCCTGTCGCAGGTAATTTCGACAGCACCTCATTTGTCGCAACGCTGAGAGCCGTTGAGACGATTTTACCGTACGCTGTCCGGTTTTTGCGTTTGTGATGAGTTCTGATTAAATTAGTTGTTAGAATGGTTGCGATTATATACTTGCGCCTTATGCAGTTTATCCTTAAGCAGGTAAACAATATGTGTATTTACTTGCAATTATCTGTATGTATTTCGCAGTACTTCCATGTTTGGGTCGGCAGACAGGTAACGAAAAATCTAGACAATTTTATACCTGCAGGTCACATCCCAGTGTAACGGTGTGTGATCCAAATCGAAAAAATCATTTCCATCAACACAGCATTCATTTAAAAACATTGAGCGTTAGAGTATTTTACTTTTGGAGCTTGTAGAATTCAAATTAGAATAGAAAAAATAGCGCTCAAGTATACCATGGAAGTACCGTGTGTATTCATATGCGTCTAGTTTGAATGTTCTCTTGGTGGACGCTTTTTGGAGACAGTATTCAAATTTTATTGGCATTCGTCAGTGACAATCATACGTGTATCGAATCAACTTAGTTTTGTCATACAATTTGCTGCTAAATTATTTCTACTTGAGAAAAACGTTTGTTTTATGCAAAAAATCTCGTATAGAACAAATAATTACCATACTGTAAAAAATTCGGTCCTACGAATTCTCATTTTTTGAAAAAGTTTAATCTAGCGAAATATAATCCAAAACTTTCTACTAACACACCTTGGCCCTTCACCTTATCCTCTATGTGCAAAGCTCGCACTCTTCTGCTGAACATCTTCTAGAACATTCTTTGAGACTGTCATTCCCAAACACACGGTCATTATGAAATTCATATTTTACTCGTGAAATTACGGCGCAGAAGCTATTTTTAATACGCTCTTCTTCAGAACCGTGCGGATTGAACTGTAGTAGAACTTTTCTAACGTCTTATCTTGATTGCATATAAAGCGTACTCGAGGAGAAAGTATGGGAAATCATTTTCTGCGCTATGCGTCGTGTGCATTGACTTCGACGATGACTCTCGTCACACTCCGTTTATCAAGTGCACAAAGGGTTTCTATTGTTGGAAATTTTTTGCGCTGCGTTGGATTAGTTTCGCTATTTTCGTGGGTGATAGGCTTCAGCTGATGTATGCTGATCTATCCAACATTAATCTAAATATCGGTCCGGTTGTTCAAACTCGTGACTCCGTAAATACGTAATTGAGCAGACTAATTACCGGCTTCTCGACACATCCCACTTTTTATTACTGACAAGTGGCCTATTACAATCCGAAACGGGTTTTCTCTTGAATCTACTTTGGAATATCTAATTTCGTCTTGAGGAAGAAATGAGATGGAGACCGAAGTGAGAAATGTATTCTGATTTTTTCAATTACCGTTCAACGAAATCTATATTTCATCATAATACCTAGTTAGTTTTAATTTATAATTTCGAGAATTCGTATTTTTGCTATCACTTCAACTATATTTAACTATATTTATGTATGTAGGTGGTGTTTATTGCATGTACTTTGTATCATAAAGTAGTAGGTGTACCTTTCGAAAAGTTTTAGCCGAGATAGGCATTCCAACTTTTAAGTTTTCCAAGATTTTTACCTTGCACAGAGGATAACTTTAACAAAAAGTCGTCAATTCAGATGTTTGAATATACCAAAAGATAGGTAATTTAACTGTTCACATTTTCCCCATGTAATGTACCTATCCATTTTTCAACCGTTTCTGTGGTATTCGACAATATAGCTGTAATAAACACGAAAACATCACATTTCTCAACTTCAAACCTTCTTTTCATCAATGTAGTGCGAAAGAAACAAAGAATGAAGCATATATTATTGATATACACAACATCTACTATCATTATGCTGAATTTGAGCAAAATCGAAATCAAAAACGTTTTCACGAAAAATGCAAGGGGGACCCCTGCGATTTTTGTGAACCGATCAGTTAACGATTTTTTCCTCCTCTCTCAATACAGATAAAAATCTGAATTTTTCAGGAAAGTTGTATCTTACCAAGCTGTATTTTTGTGATTTTTTTCAATTCTCAGAAAAATCCGCAAATGGTCCGAAAAAATCAGTTTCTGAAAGCTCGAAAATTGGACTTTACCGTTGATTTTCGGGGTCAAAATTCATCTTAATCAATTGTTTTATTATGCAGGAGTCTTCATTTGAACGCCATACACACGTACATAGCAAAAAATTTGGTGAATAAAATTCAAACAGCGCCAGAGAAATTATTTTCCGTAAATCGAGCCGAATCTCGAGCTCCGCCGGCATCGGATGAGTTGAAAAATTGAATGTTTGTTTTTAAGCGAATTTGAAAGCTATTCTTATAGGAAATGTAACGCTGAATCCGAATTTGACGTCAAAACAATGGAAATTTGACGACAACTATTACTTTTTCCCAGTTTTAGTACTACACCGTTTCTACGTTTTTCAACTTGGAAAATTCGTAGCAAATACTAACATTACTGTTCAATATTATTTGATTACTCGTTCTTATAGGAAATTAGACGTAGAATTCTAATTTTAAATGAAAACAATCGAATTCTAACAATTATTGAATTTTTTCCAATTTTTTCGGTTTTTCATACTTTTGAAGTTTTGAATTGAGATTTTTTTAGCAACGTTTTTGAAAAAATAGATTCTGTGTAAGCAAATAGAGAACATTTAATTTAGAATCGAAAACATTTAATTTAGAATCGAAGTTTTGGATTTTCTTCGAGCGCTAATAGCTCCTCAGAGACATGGTATAAATATAAATTTAAATATACCAAATTTTAGGGTTTTGATAGCTCTTTCTCGCCTCTGAGTAATATACCTAAAAGTGGTAGAAGTGGTCGGTTCAAAACTTATTTGCAAAAAATAGGCCAAAATTAAAAAAAAAAAAAAAAACCCGAAAATTTTGAAGCAGAAGAGAAGCAGGAAAGTAATACACATAACATTCACTTTCAGAAACCCGCTTTTATTAATTATAACTATAAATTTCGATAATGGTTCAGCCTTCGACCTAGCAATCCCTCACTAGTAAGATACGCGTTCGAAAAACAAATAAGATAGACGCCATTCACTCGTTATCAAGGTGTAAATAGGGGAAATTGGCGACATTTCGACAAAAGTTAGCAGAGAGCAGCTTAGGAAAGCGAGTTAATTGAAAATGGCATGCGAGGTGATCGAAATTATCGTGTATTCCGATTGACGTGGCACCCACCTGTGACGCAAAGGATTTCATTTGCCAATGAGACCCAATTTTGAGGCTGAGACTGACTCAGGGAGTCGCCTGAGAGCATGTAGGCCTTATCTGTGTAATACATTTTGATCGGTCGCGAGATAATAATACTTGCAACAAAGTAAAAATCTATCACAGAAGTTTATCTTTATGTTGGAGTTGTGCAACACTATAAAATTTTTGCTGAACTAATTCGATTTGGAAGGGCCTTTGTTAAATGCAATGTATTTTGGAATAAAAACACTAACAACATAATAACTTTTAATTTGGAAAAAAAAACTTGTTTCCTTCCGATTTTGTACAAAAATCAATATTTTTGCTCTTCGATTCTTTTACGATTTTCACGACTGAAAATTGATGACAGAGAAACTCAATAATGGAATGATACCTACTCGAAGAAATTTCAGGCCTTTGATTCGGTTACTCGGCGAGTACTCTGGAAAAAAATTAAAAACTAGTCGATGCAAAATCCCCATTGACGACCGAGCGTATGGAAAATTGAGAAAAAGTGGTGGCACCAACTGGTTTCAAATTGTAAAACTGATTTTTTCTACCGTTTTTCTCCTTTTATAATAATGAGAGAATTTTTTACATTTTTTCTTCTAGTGAGGAAAATTGTCACATTATTTTTGACACCGAGAAAAAATTTCTATTTGCTAGGTCGACGGCTGAACCATTTTCGAAATGTGATAATAAAAAGCGGTTTTGTGTATTACTTCCCTGCTTCTCTTCGGCTTCAAAATTTTCGACCCCTTTATTTTTGTTGGGAATTTTGGCCTATTTTTTGCAAATAAGTTTTAAGTACTTCTGCTACTTTTAGTTATATTACTCAGAGGCGAGAAAGAGCTATCAAAACCCTAAAATTTGGTATATTTAAATTTATATATATTTATGCCATGTCCCTGAGGAGCTATTAGCGCTCGAAGAAAACCCAAAACACGGTTTTTACCAAAAAGTGGAATATATCTCGAAAACAAAAAATGTCCGTGTCTTTTTTTTATTTTTAATCGATTCTAAATTAAATGTTCTCTATTTGCTTACACAGAACCTATTTTTTCAAAAACGTTGCTAAAAAAAATCTCAAGTTAGAATTGGATCAACTTGGAAAAACTCAATAATTGTTTGAATTAGATTGTTTTCATTTAACATTAGAATTCTATGTCTAATTTCCTATAAGAACGAGTAATCAAATAATATTGAACAGTAATGTTAGTATTTGCTACGAATTTTCCAAGTTGAAAAACGTAGAAACGGTGTAGTACTAAAACTGGGAAAAAGTAATAGTTGTCGTCAAATTTCCATTGTTTTGACGTCAAATTCGGATTCAGCGTTACATTTCCTATAAGAATAGCTTTCAAATTCGCTTAAAAACAAACATTCAATTTTTCAACTCATCCGATGCCGGCGGAGCTCGAGATTCGGCTCGATTTACGGAAAATAATTTCTCTGGCGCTGTTTGAATTTTATTCACCAAATTTTTTGCTATGTACGTGTGTATGGCGTTCAAATGAAGACTCCTGCTTAATAAAACAATTGATTAAGATGAATTTTGACCCCGAAAATCAACGTTAAAGTCCAATTTTCGAGCTTTCAAAAACTGATTTTTTCGGACCATTTGCGGATTTTTCTGAGAATTGAAAAAAATCACAAAAATACAGCTTGGTAAGATACAACTTTCCTGAAAAATTCAGATTTTTATCTGTATTGGGAGAGGAGGAAAAAATCGTTAACTGATCGGTTCACAAAAATCGCAGGGGTCCCCCTTGCATTTTTCGTGAAAACGTTTTTGATTTCGATTTCGCTCAAATTCAGCATAATGATAGTAGATGTTGTATATAACAATAATATATGCTTCATTCTTTGTTTCTTTCGCACTAAATTGATGAAAAGAAGGTTTGAAGTTGAGAAATGTGATGTTTTCGTGTTTATTACAGCAATATTGTCGAATACCACAGAAACGGTTAAAAAATGGATAGGTACATTACATGGGGAAAATGTGAACAGTTAAATTACCTATCTTTTGGTATCTCGGTATCAAAAATAATGTGACAATTTTCCTCACTAGAAGAAAAAATGTAAAAAATTCTCTCTCTATGTATTATATAAAATAAGAAACTGGTAGAAAAAAATTAGAAATTTTTTCTTATTGTGGCTAAACGAACAATATTTTCACAATTCGAAAACAAATCAATATTTCCTAAAATTGGTATAGTCGGTGTTTTCAGAATTGAGAAAAAAAGGAAAATTGAGGACGTTGAAATTGAAAATTGAGGGGAAAATGGTGGAACCGACTCAGCAATTTATTTTTTTCGATTTTTTTTTTTTTTGAATAATTTTAAGGAGAGCTACTTCTTGAATATTAATTGGCAGGATTTATCGAAACTCCCGGTAACGCAAATAATTACGCAATCCGGTTAAAAATAATAGCCAGCCTGATAGCGGAAATCTTGATTTACAAACGCACCTGTTTTACAAGCACCAGTTGACTGGAGCCAAAATCTTGCGAACTTGTGGTTCGATAAGATTAGAATGAGTGCTCGTTTTGAAAACCGTTTGTTCGCTTGTTGGTCGTATCCAATCTTTATTGGGGATATGAAATCGATAGACTAGCGACGGAAGACGATTTTATATTTTTTCGGAATATTATTTGAAATTCCCTCGGATTTATTGAAGAGAATAAAAATATAGAAAACCTAGTTTTGAAAGTTTTCTCTTTTATTGATTTATTTTATTTCATTTTTTTATTGCATATAAAGCACTCGATTAACCGTTGTTCGGCGTTCGTGACGGAATTTACCTTCTGTGCCTCGAAAGTTGAAAAAATAGTATTGAAAATAGATTCTCGTTACAATCTGATCCGCTACAAGAAACCGCAACATGGACAAATGGGTAGAACAAATCGTCCCATGTCTCACCTCAACCGCAAAACTGCTAGGATCTATTTTACTGCCCGTCGTTCGCAATTACGACGTATCCTAGAAAATATTTATATATACAGCAGCCTCTAATCCTTTTCTCAGCTGTTGAAGCGGCATTCAAGAATATTTTGGTCGTATAAAGGCGCTTATTTGCTGGAACTGGGAACATTTTTCGATCCATTTGGGGCAACAGAAACTAATAATGTGGCATAATATATTCTCGCTATCTACTGTCAACATTCCTAATTTAAACAAAGTTAAAATTGAGAAAAAAAAATTTAACGAACTCGTTTTTCAGATTGATCAGTTTTTCATATTTTCCCTTTCCCATCCCGTTATACTGAGGGTAGATTATATTCGTGATTATTCGTATCCATAACGGATAATCACCATCGTTCACGACGAACCGACCGAATTCTCGAGCCAAAAAGGCGAACGCCCTCGCTCGAATTTATTTCATATTAATCCTTATCTCTATTCGTCTGGCCATTATCTCTGGCATTCGATCGCTGGAAACGAGATGACCCGCGTTGCTCTTATCACTAATTCAACCTCGCCAGATTCGTTGGCCGGAAATTATTAGATTCTGTCGAATCACATTAATCTTACCACGGCTTTTAACGTCAATTTCCCTAGCTCTGAATTTATTTTTATTTTATTTTATTTATTTTTATTTATTTATTATATTTTATTATTTAATTTATTTCATATGAATTAATTGTGGGTTGGAAAAATCAATGAAATTCAGCCCGAAAAATGAGGACGGTCGCAATTTCCGAAAAATATTATTCGATTTTTCGCACAGTCATCCGAGCTCTCGAATGAACCGGTGACGATAATTTTTCAAATTGCACTATGTAAAATCCTCGGATATTACAAATAAAAATGAAAAAATAAAAATCAAAATGCTCCGATTATTATTGGCCGAATTTAAAGAAACGAGCGGTCCAATTTGGAAGAAATATTTTCTTCTTTGATTTTTTTATTGGCCCAGATTTCTGAAAACTCTGAGGTGTATGCAAAAAGCTGAAAAATCGACGTGTAATTAGATAGACTAGAATTGAACTTTACGATTCGTATTCAGCACCTCAAAAAATGCGTAGAACTGTGGAGAAAATCCCTAATTTTGTTATTTTCGTTTATTATTCATAAACCATTGTAGTTGTTCTAGAAAAAAATTTTCGAACCCCTCAACTTTGGATGTTTTTTGTTTCAAGGCGTGTAAAATCCGAATATCCAACAAAAAAAATTCTCTCAGTACGCCGTCAACAATTTTCTGGCGAAATTAATTCATGAAATTTTCACCAAAAATCAATCTCGGTCTGACAATGGCTCAATTCTTTAGCCAAATCGCTACCTCAATATTAAGGGTAATTTTGAGCGGTTTTGAAGGGGTGAAAATTCGTATTTCCCAACTTTTTCAGAAAAAGGTGTATTTAGTATCAATTTCTTTGGATTTTTGGACGCTAAATCGAATGAGACCGTTGCGGGGTCGGTAGCTTTATTGGTTCTCGAGTTATCACAGCTTTTGTGTCGAATTTGGGAGATTATCGGAAATTTGGCATGCGAGAGTTGTTCTTGGGGCTATAAAATCGTTCTATACTCGCTGGAATGGTCGTGAAACATTCTCTTCGATTGCACCGTTCGGCTACAAATTCAGCTTTTAATTGGGAAATTAAGAAAAATAAATATTCTTAAATAATTATTGAAGCGAAGAAATAATAAACCAGTGTACAATCATTTGCAGAGTTTTTCGCTACTGAACTACTACTCGGATGATTACTGTCGTACGTTTTTTACACATCATTTTCTTAAAATAATGGTTACCTATGATTTAATCACCTTATTTAATAACTTATTATCTTATTTAATCATTCAATTAATTTATTTAATTACTCAATAACCTTATTTAATTACTCAATAACCTCTTTAATTACTCAATAACCTTATTCAATCACTCAATTAATCTTATTTTTAATCACTAAATTACCTTACTAGTTACGAATTTAATTACCATCTCTGCGATTGCTTCCAGTCACTTGGCTCCAGCAACTGTCCAATTTTATTTCTTAATCGAGCCTGTAAATATATTTCGCTGTTTAATTCGGTTTATCATTCACGCGAGGTCGTTGAATATAATGACCGTCGCGTCGTTAATGTTCGTTCTATCTTTTTAAACGTTAACGTTGGAAAAAAAAATATTTTGGCCGATTCGCTGAACATTTAATTTTTTACAACTTGTATGCATAGCATTACTCCAGTATTATTTTCAGTACTACTTCATCTCCATTGAAATCCCCTCTGAATGAACTGATATTTTCCACTCACTATAGATTACATCTTGAAAAATAAAATTCTCTTTTTCGTTTGGCTGTAAGTTGTATCAAATGAGACATCGATCGTGATGTTTTTCGCCGAAAATTGCGTGTTGAATAGAAGAATTCCATAAGGTAATAAACGTCATTTTCCAAAAAATCCAAACGTACTCCATCCCCTTTAAATGAACTGCGGACATAAAGCACCTGATGCGAATGGTTTCCAACCAAAATTTTTATACACCAATTCTACGAGTTTCTGAAGTATATTTTTATCTATTTTTGCAGTTTAAGGTACATTTTTTGTATGGGTAATATACGAATAACATTTGAAACGAGAAAAAACCACTAAACTCTTCTTTCAGATTCCACTTGTGCTTCCATTCGTAACTAGTAAGGTAATTGAGTGATTAAAAATAAGTTAACTGATAAATTTTGACAGGAAAACGAGACCGAAATTTTTACCAGTTCCCTTCCTCGTTTTAACAAAAAGTACCGTCTTTTAGAATTAATAATTATAAACTACTTATTTACAAACTATTTATTTATTATAACTATTTTTTATCTATAGCTACTAAAACTATTTATTTAAAAAAAAAATTAATTTCAAAAAATACTTTTTTGCTCAATAATTATTTTCAAACAGCTATTGAACAGTGTTTCTGCCAATCAATCGTATGAAAGTTGAATGAATTTACAAAAACAAAAAAAAATCATTGCTGGTGAATATATACAGAAATGATGACCGATGAATTATTTTCTCATCCATTCCCCTTTTACGCCCCCGAAATATTTTCGTGCTGCGGCCTAAAAAATCTATATTTTCCCTGTCGAGCAATCGGTAAATATCCATACGTTCCCAAACCAATGAATAAACGAGCAAGAAATTGGCCACGGTTACCTGCGATCATCACATCGGCAAAGCAAGGTTTCGATTTCGCTGGTTGATTATTCATTTATTCCAGATGGCAGCATATTGCGATCGATTCAAAAGCCTATAATCATTGTTATAAATAGACCTTGCCCGAATCGTATTTTCTGATGATTTGCGAAAATAGCTCGGTCTCTTTTCGTTTGAACGATCATCAGCGGCAGCTATTAATTTCCAATAGAATAATCTGACAGACTATATTATCTTTTCCCTTATCATCCTCGTCTGTGGAGGATTCGTGTGAAAATATTTACACACGCGAGATTGAACTTTTTGAATTTATGTTTTAATATAATTTAAAAAAAAAAAAAAAATGGCGGTGCATTTAAAAATTGTTTTTTTCTGTTTCAGCCGTCAGTCTGTCTCATGTGGGCTGGTCTCCTTCGCATGAACGGCAACGAACTGTGGTCTGAAATGCTCGTCAAGAGTAGATGGCTTTCGTAATAGCTGTACCATAAATCGTCATCAAAATGAGGTGAGGGAAATCCATTTACTCTCGCAATTTTATTCCAACTCGGTTTGAAATGGTTTTATCACAGCTTTTTGCCAAAATAATTTAATTCGAACTCCAAGGAAAAAAAGACGTGCGAATAAAATACGTACAGAAATATAATTCCTTTCGAGCTGGTCAATGTGGCGAATTTATCCTCGCGGCTCATTCATCTCGTGCTCAATGAAGCGATTCCCATTCATCATGCCAAAATTTGATTTTTTTATTATTTTTTTTTTTTTACTAGTTTCTTTGAAAATACAACCTATTGAAGTCGCTCTGTGCCCTAGCCAAGTAAAGCAAATGAATCCCCTTGAGGGGAGAAATTATTTTCTTAGAAACAACTACCGTGTCGCCTGCGAGAGTTGCCAAGGAATAGCCGTATCTTTGTGTTGTGCAAATATTGAAAGCAATTATTTGCTCGCGAGCTACTCAAGCATTATTTATTCACCGAGAACCGAGCTAACTGTCGTTTCTGTTCCTTGTTCCTCAATCTCCAGGAAGTTTTCAATCTATAAACATAAAGTTTTCTGTACCGTTTGTTTCTTCCGAGTTCGCTGAAGGGAATTTGAGATTTGCCTCCTGATGCGAGTAAATCATTGGCATTTTTTTCGCTCTTTTGTTCGTATTTGATCACTTTACGCAACAAAAAAAATTGAAAAATTGAAAAAATTGAACTGGACGAAATCCGCAACAAAATGGACCGCTTGTTTCTAAATTTGGGACGGTTAAAATCCGAAATACGATCGAGAGAACGTTGAAAAGCCTCTTGAAGTCGTTTGCATTTAAAAATGAGGGATACCGTCGAAATAATTGCTGAGAGTTCATCGCAGATCTCATGAAGTGCTAAAACTTCAAAAATCGCTCGACTTAACTATAAAAAAATTGAGCTTTATTTTTGAGTTTTATTATTTTACTTTGTCGCACGAGATGTCCAATGGCAAATGTAGTTTTTCAAATTGCTGTATTGCTGGAGTTTAATTATCCTAATTCGAAAAACGCCATATTGTAGGAAATTGTGTTCAATTTGTAAAATCGTGGTCGAAAAACTCTTGGTTGTGGAGCGAAAAACTTTTAAAAAATTCCTTTTTTGGATTTTTTTGGCCCTTTGACGAAAGCCTTCGGTTCAAGGCTCAAACCGATTATCCTCCCCAAACTTGCATAAAGTCTTCGATTTCGTTTCAGACAAAAATCTCTACAACTTTATGGACGAAGTGAGTGCTCCCTTTAACGTTTCTAGGCGTAGTTTCTGTTACAGTGTTTTGCTCGTGTTAAAAGGCCTACTGAGAACATGTTTCGTCATTCTCAACAACGCCTACTGCATCCCGACCTATTGCGTGTGGATGCTTCTATTTCAACCTTTGCGGTTCTACAAACCGAGCATTTATTGGAAAATAGAGGGCACTTTTTTCCATTGGCTGCTAGCTATGGTCAGCATGTGGAGCTGGTCGGCCGGCTATGACAGTAAGTGATATAACGATGTAAAATTTTAAAAATCGATAGTTTGGAAACATTTTCGTTTGAGTACGAAGGTGGTTTGAAAAATAGTCGAAGTGATTCGGTCAGTTAATAGAAAATGGATAATATTTTTATGAGGAATAAATTTAATTGGAAATTAAATAGTAAGTGATCACAGTAATAATAGTAAGTGATCAGTAAGTAAGTGAGTGAGAGAATAAGTAACTGAGTGATCAGTTAGTAAGTGATCAGTGAGTAAGTGATCAGTGAGTGAGCAGTAAGTGATCAGTAAGTAAGTGAGTAATTAAGAAGTAAGTGATCAGTAAGTAAGTGAGTAAGTGATCAGTAAGTAAGTGATCAAGTAAGTGATTAGTAAGTAAGTGATCAGTAAGTGATAAGTGATCACAGTAAGTGATATAACGATGTAAAATTTTAAAAATCGATAGTTTGGAAACATTTCTGTTTGAGTACGAAGGTGGTTTGAAAAATAGTCGAAGTGATTCGGTCAGTTAATAGAAATAGGATAATATTTTTTATGAGGAATAAATTTAATTGGAAATTAAATAGATTAAATTGGCGAATAACAATGAGCTATAATATGGATATTAGTAGGAGATAATATCTAATGCCGATGTTATAATATTAGGAAGTAGGTTAGATATTTGCGTAGATTGACTGGAGAATTATTATTATTTTTTTTTTAATTAATTCTTAACCGTTTGTGGGCAAACGTCAACGAGAGCACTTAGTTTGTCGAGATGAGTGCAAAGAACAGGACTGAGATCGACGTGGCAAAAAATCTGATGCGTATACTGTCACACTTCAACGCAGGTGGTCGACATTGATTAATAGCTTTGCCCTTTTGTTCGATTGATGACTCAGGGAAAAGCATTTTTGGTTTTCCTACCTTTGCTGGATTTATTCTTTCTCAGCTTTAGAATAAATATTGTTTGAATGGCGTTTAGTTTTATTGTCAAATGGGTATTCAGCCATTTTAGGCGGGAGTTTCACTGTGAGTCATACTAATTGGGAGTGCTACAGTTTGGTTGGGTGATTAATGGAGGATTTGAGGTTATTTCCGACTTTTCCCTGGGTGAGGATAAGTTTTATAAGAATGTAACCTGCTTGATGGGTAACCATCAACTTAGGGCTGGAATAACTTCAATAACCGGTGGCAAGGAGAGAGCTGCCATGAAAAAGTGATGTGAATATCAATTTTGGTTCAATAATAATTATAAACAATTGTAGTCGCACAAGAAAGTATTCCTCCGTCAACACTTTTCTGACTATAATAGCTAAGTCTTGAAATTTTCACTAAAAATCAATCTTAGTCTGACGATAGCCCAATTATTTAGCCAAACCGCTACCTCAATATCAGGGGTATTTTTTGGGGGGTTCCAAGGTTTTTTGAACATAGATGTTTGATATCAATTTATATATATTTTGGGCGCTGAATCGCATGAGACTATAACGGAGTCGACAGCTTTAATGGTTCTCATGTTATCCCAGCTTTTGTGTAGAATTCTCGAGATTTTTAAAAACTTGTCACGTGGGCTCGAGAATTTGGAGCTATAAAAATCGTTCTATGCTCGTCGGGACGGTCGTGAATCACTCTCTTGGGCTCTACCGTTGGGTGAATAATTTAACTTGAGAAAAAAAGCAAATACAATTACCATAGTTGCTACGGATGCTACGGTTTTCCCTGATAGTTGCCAATCTGTTGTTAGGTGTGTTATGGTGTCGAATGACAGACGTGTAGACGGTTGAATTGAACACTTTTATTAAGAAAGACATCGACAGGCACATGGCACTAGGCAGACATGACAGTAATAGAGAACTAGATTATGTACCACAAGGGTTTATGTATACTGATGGTAGCACTGATGACTTGATCTAATTGATTATTTATTTATTCATAATAATTGTTCGCCTACATATTTATAAATTATTTATTATAATTTATTCAGTATATAACAAGGTGGAATCGTTCACAATTGTTTAGGATTCTTACTATCCCAAATGGATGGTCTTGTATCGTAATTGATGCAAAGGAATAATAAACCAGCGTATTTACAATAATTAGCAGCGTTTTTTCTTCAGCAAAGGTCGGCCGAATCCCAACTAACTTTCGTCAATAAATTATACAACCGACTATAGCCGCAAGCGGACAACAATTTGTCCTCGCTTCTTATTCCCAACCTAATGTTTCCAATATTTGACTACCTTTATTAAATATTACGATACGTTTGTTGCCAATGGGGAAGACGCCTATTTTTTATTTTTTTGTTCCTAATGGCCTGAATTCTGCTATTTGGTGTCAGTTGAAGACGGAATGACCACTTTTTCATGAAAATTGTGAGTTTCCGCGGAGAAAATCGCTAATGAAAACCGATGATTTTGAACAAAAAATGAATAGTTATTACGTCATAACTAGTCTGTTGAACGTGAATATCGATACTAGCGCTTGTATCTTCGGAAGAATAAACTAACATTGGGAGCAATGATTTGAGGTTGCTGTGAGATTACCAAACCCCCTCAGCAATTTATTTGCTTTACGAGGCATTTTGGGCGGTACTAACTCGACAATTAAAAAAATATAAGAAGTAGCAGTGAAGTTAGCGTCACTTACTCGATTTAGCATGACTCCAGTCTTAAAGACCGTCTTGTTGTTCTTGTCTGTCTTTCAGCCGACTGCAGAGCGCTCTAGGAAGTTACTTCAATCGGTTAGAGTTACATTTCCGGGTTTATTCAAACCGCTCATTTTCCCTAGCGATTTTCACCGCGGAAACTCACAATTTTCACGAAAAATTGGTCATTCCCTCTTCGGCTGAGACCAAATAGCAGAATTCGGGCCATTAGGAACGAAAATAAAAAATAGGCGTCTTCCCCATTATCTGTCTACCCCGGCTTTTATTTTTTACTGCTACTTTTTCTCTTACAGTCGTCGAAATGGGCGACGATATTCGCATTTGCCTTGACGACAGGACGCTCGTCATAGCTAACCACCAATCGACTGCCGATGTTCCGATGTTGATGGCGAATTTCAACGCAAAAAAAGGCGTACTGCCGAACATTATGTGGATTATGGATCGAGTTTTCAAATTTACCAATTTCGGCATCGTTTCCATTCTTCACGAAGATTTCTTCATTCTTTCGGTGAGAATCATTGGTAATTGTAGGGGAAATGTGGGATGATTATTTTATTAATTCAATATTCATAGAATAGATCTCGAAACGGACTCGGGCCATTTTTGGGTACGGTGATTCAGGGTCTATATTGATAACTTAATAATGACTAAGAATAGTTTCAATCCTAATATTCTCTCCAAATAAAAAGGATGAAAAAAAAACTTAAAAATATTTAGAAATAATAAAGATTAAAAATCAATTATAAGAAGAAGCAAAAATCTCTTATGTTTCAATAGACTCCGCTATCAAAGTCTTCTTATTTATTGTAATTGCTTTAGTCAATTGCCAAGCATTTTTTGTTCATACCAATGCCAATAGTATGCTTTATGACAAGTTTGCTGCGTTCTAAGTGATAAGTATGTGTAGATAGTACTTGTTCCAATATTCTGATTATTTTTTCAGGGCAGAGCAGCCAGAGATGATGCTGTGGCGTTGCTCATGAAGCATCTAAGAGAATCGTATATCCCTCTGAATCGCAAACTAATGGTCCTATTTCCGGAAGGGGGTTTTCTGCGGAAAAGACGCGAAACAAGCCAACGGTGAGATTGTTAAATTAAAAAGGAAAATTAAGGTACTTATGTCGGTGCTCCATTTTGATTGTTAAATTGTCCATTATCTCGTTGAATTAAACGGATGATATAGGATTTTATTCAACTCAAAGATACACAACTTGCTTAGAAAGCTCCACAAAACGCAATTTATTCTGAAGCTTCTATATCGTACAAAGTGTGGCCACTGCAATGGGCCATGTTTCCAGAACTGTGACTGAATTTATTTCAATAATACTTCATATATACTTTATCACAAATATTTCAGAATATTATTTCATTAATTATCGAGGGGAACATTAATGGGATCTTCTTGATCATGGGTTACCTTGCCAAAGTATCGCTGTTCATGATGTTCGCGCAGCCTAGTGGCCATCCGAGTAACCTTATATCGATTAGTATGCATTTTCTATTTCACGCCTTGATACGAGTGTTGAGGACCGAATCCTCGTTATAGATGAATTACCCTCTTGCAAATTACCTGTTAATAGTATTTTTTGATCAGGTATGCTGAAAAGAACAATCTGCCTCGCCTAAATCACGTCTCGCTGCCAAGAATGGGGGCTATGCATGGGATTTGCGATGTCCTCCGGTCGCCTAACAGCGAGGTCACATCAACAACATCAGCGAGTTCGATCAGTAAGATTTTTTGACTTATTGTTTTTTATATGAGGGATACGCATGATCCAGGGGTATGCGATGCGCAAAAAGAACCGTCGAGACTATAGCATTATTTTTATCTTGAGCCGTCAAAGGCAAGGGTCAAGAACCAATTCCACACTGCACCACACCGCGCACTACTTTTCCTTAATAAGTTCCTTCCTTCAAAAATTCTTATCTGAGCAGTAAATCCAGATCATGAATTCGCCTCTACTTACAACATTCTCGTATTTACCTGCGTCCTACATTTTTCTTGTTTCCTAGGAAGCCGAAGCAGCGAAAGGGATTCGGTAATCGAAACGAAAAAAGGAGAAACAACCGCTCCAACGGAAAGAACTAGAATTGGTAAGTTAGTTTATTATTCGGTTAGCTAAAGAAAGTTTAATATCAGTATTCAAGCCTTATTTTCTGTTAGACATTTTTGAACAAAATTTGAAATCTAATATTTGATACTATTGAAGAGCTCTCTCAAATTCGAATTATCGAGTATCCTTACTTTTCTAAGCTTTCGAATTTCCTACTTCTAAAGTGGAATTTTAGATTAATAATTGATTTAATTTAATTAGTTAATTAAAAATTAACTCATTCAAAATACTAGATAATATCAATGCGCTGTGGAGTTTATTTTCCTGAGAAACGAGAGAGAAATCGAGGTAAACTCTTAAATATTTCAGTTTCGTTTCATTTCTTCCTGTTGAATTTTAGTGAGACCTTAATACACGATTTCTTATTCAGACGACAGGAGACCAGCTCTGCGGTGGGTACTCGACATAACAATTGCATATCCCGAAGGAAAACCGATCGATTTGCCGACTATCGTCGCCGGCTGTCGGAAACCCTGTCAGACTTTCATGTTCTACCGGCTGTATCCGTCCATTGATGTGAGTCGCCGAAATGTCTTTAGTCAAACGTACTCCCCTAAGTTTCAATTCGGTCAGGTTACATTGTTGCAGGGGCATCAGCATTTTTGATGTGTTGTTTGGGCGTGTCTGGGTAGTGTATAAAACTGTTGAGTAACAAACTTGAAAGTGAAAAACGCCTGTGGAGGGTAGTTAATAAGGTGCGCGTGGGGGACTTATTTTGAATGCACGTTTTTCGTAATATTTATGGTAGCCGATAAAAGACTCAATGGGCAATAGTATTTTTACCAAAATCGTTAAATTTTTTAAATTTTCAATAAATAAGATCGTGTTTAATGGTAAATAGTTCAATATCTTCCAGCATTCGGTTAGTTCCTGAACTTTTATTGAGATCGTCTCAGTAAGTGTTATTGCGGATGATTTATAACTTAAAAAATGAAATAATGAGTTATACTTTAATACAAAAAAAATAATGAAACGGGCGATTTGTGTTTTGAACTTTATGGTAAATTTTGAGGTATTAAATATTTATCGTGTCTGGAGTGCTTGAAATATTCTTTGTTTCTGAGGGCTGTTATATATGGAACTTCTTATGGAAGGAAAAATCTCAACGAGCACTCACCTTCCGCCCTATGCTATGAGTTGCCATTTTATTGTCCTACTCGACCTTCACACGCTGCAAGATTTGATGAGACAACTAAAAACATTTTTTTATTTTTATAATGGTTAATCGTTACGGGTGAGAGTGAGAGCTTTAGAGCAACTCTCGTTCATTTAAATCATTCAATTTCTTACCTCCTTAGAGGACATTTAAAATTAACAAGTCATGGTTAAGGTGATCACTTTTTATAAATATTTATCATTCTCTTACTCAGTCGACGCGAACGTCCGGGTAGGCCGAAACGAAACGGCGCCGTCGCCCATGGTTGGGACGTCCTATATGAAACAAGGGTGTACTATAATAGAACAGAAAAATGTTTATAAAATAGGATGAATAATTGGATGATTTACTTAGTAAAAGTATTTTTTTTAAAATAGAAAAATATATATTAACTAAGAAAAAGGAGCTTACATGGAATAGTCGAGGGAATTATGTATGGTCGCTCTCACCTCGTTTACAGCCTCGCATGAGGCTCAAAAGAAGAGTTCCATGAAAGATTGGTGAGGAGACATAAAATTAAAAATAGTGCAAAATAGTAAAAGTGTTTTAAATTGTGCAAGATAATTAACCACTTGAATTATGGAAGAGACACTCTCTTATTATAACCGTTTCAATTTTTCCTACATCTCTTTTTTCTGCATTCCCAGTTGCCGGAAGACCACGAATCGATCACCAAGTGGCTTTTCACGCGCTGGGAAGAGAAAGAGAAAATCCTCGACACGTTTTACCGGACCGGGGAAATTCCCGTTTCGGACTATTGCAGTTCTCCGCTTCCGCCGCAAGTCGTCCACCAAGATTTCCTCCGCTTCATCATCATTCACCTGTTCTTCATCGCTTCTTCCTATCTCCATTATAGAGTCATCTTGTTCATCATCTCCTGCGTTTTATAATGGAGCCGAAATCCAGCCGGAGGCTACGGTCGCGATTTCTATCAAAGTGTTCCCTTATCGGATTCGTAGTTGTCCCTTGTCATCCTCGTTGGGCAATTGAGACAGAAATGCGATAAATGTTGCTTCTTGCGGACAAGAAATCTATGTGTACATATTAAGTCTGAACTTTTCACGGTCGCGCATCTTGCGCAAATCGTACGAGCTATTCCACTAACAGAGGCTGACATTTGAACGAGTGATAGTTTGTCCCATTTCGTAGTTACCCTAGTGAATTTTTTTTTAATCAAACGTTTAGCTGATTAAAACGCATTATTATGAGTTAGCTATGTGGGTACATGACATTCCGTAAATTGGGAGAAATCTAGGCTTTTTTTTGCCGGCCGCCGAACGTTCTATAAGTTTATCCGTTTCCAATGTACATAAGAATGTATAAATGTTTTTACTCGCAGAGTTTTCATTCAAGAAGGGATTTCCTCGCCGTGGGGAATGAACGGAAATAACGCAGACATTTTCTTTATTTACTCGCGCCTGGAATTTTACCGCTCGAAGCTTCTGCCGAGGAAGTATGGCGGCTATTATTTGCAATAAGAGAAGTACCTACAATTATTTTACATCACTATTCATTCATTCCTGAAGCTCTTTCTTCGCTTGCGCAGGTTTAACTTTGAGGTAATTCTCTCATTATTGAACAATCCTCGTTTTGGGTGAAATGTGAATTCTATTAAAAAATTGAGCTTCACTTGTACGTAGAAGGGGTAAACCCGTCTAGTCTTCTGTTGAGACTGTTCTAAAAAAATATTGAACCCACTCTTTGTCGAAAATTGTCAGCTAACCTCGCCCCTCTAAGCGACCGGGCGAGAGTGTTGTCGCTTTAATAAAAACAATGGAATCGTCTTCCAAACTCAAATGAAATTGCGCCTTCCGACACATCAAAAGGTTTTGATTGCGTTTTTTTTTTCATCTTTTTTTAGTTTGCCGCTCTACCATGCTTACTTTATTGTACTGAACTAAAACTCAATAATTGATATTTTGGAAATTTGGCTCATCTAAGTTCAACATCTTGTTCCAAAATAAAACCTGTCTTAGGTCACAAATAACTTCCTTAGAGGTCATACAGTTTAGAACGGTTATCTGATGGAAAATTCGAGGTAATATTTGCGAACAAAAATATTCTCATCCTGCGGGAAGAAAATCTTGCATTTTTATTCCCTTCGTCCTGTCCGCGTGCCTGAAAAACCCAAACGATCTTTAGGAACAGTTACTCTTTACGTCGAGAAATAAATTTCTTAGGAATGAACATGTTATTCTTCCCTAGATAATGCGAGCACTTCTATGCCTTTGTTTTGTTTCAAAATCGCTCAATTTTTCCGATTTTATCAAATATATCATTCGCTTTGGGTCACGGAATTATCGGATTAATTTTCTTATCCCATTTCTCTATAGAGAGGAAGGATTAGCTCTGCTATATCATAGTTAGTAAACTCGCATATTCCTTGTGTTTGGTTCTCATCCTCGTATTTCCCGATAATTTTTTTCCAAGAAAGGGAATAGTTCTGAGCGATGATGATCAGAGGAAGGTGAAAAATATTTGAAATAATGTAAATTTATCCAAAAGAACTTTTTCATGAGATAACAGTTGACACCCAAATTTCCCTCCGTACACAGTGTTGCCAAGTCGGGGAATTTCCTCCTAGATCATGATTTTTTGATTGGGAGAAGGAATATCCAGGGGATTTATTTTCACACCTGGCTTTTTTTTTTAGAGATTTAACACATAAATTTTTGTTTTTGTCTGTTTTTCAGTTTTATTTTGTTAGAAATAAACTGGTATACCAGCCATGGGAGATATTGAGGACAGTAGTTTACTTGAGGGGAGCGACGCCAACCGGTTAGATAAACCTTAATGCTGAGTGTCGATTGTTAGAACTACCCGAGGGTTCTTTTAACATGCCCCCCTCAAATCAAAGCTTTTTTTTACATAAGCCAGTTTACATTTTTTAGGAAGGTCAAATTTACGTTTTCCTAAATATTTCTTCTTTCTTCCCAGAGTTTGTGTATTTTTCAGGGGATTTAGGGATTTTCGACTCATTTTAGGAGTATTTCCAAAAAGAAACATTGCAGCACTGCTTCTAGAACGCAATCTGTCTATAATATCCAATTGCACCAAACTGTTCTCTCAACTACGTTTCCACTTTCTCCGTTCATCATCTTACCTCAGGAAATTCGCTGATTAGATGCGAATAGACAAGATGCGATTATTATTTTTCATTCTCTGAGCTATTTATTGAGTTGAAAATTCAGATAGAAACTTACCTTTATTATGTTGACAATCTGAACGCGCTCGGTTCAGATTAGCGTTTAGATGCTAGCGGATCTGTTCTTCGTGCTTGTATTTCACGCCGGGATTTTCATCCTATGGATGAGTATTGAAGTACAAAACGTGGGATTGATTATTATTCTTGCCTAATCGAATAAATTAACCATCGCTTGAAAAACGAGCTGTAGAAAAATTTCGATGAACTTGAATAAAAAACGTGGGTCAATTGAAATTACCGCACCGAGCGAAAAATCAATACTAAATACAAATCTTTAATGAGTGCTAACGCAAATAATAATCAACTCCTCAGATAACTGAACTCTATTTGCTTTGGAACAACAAGTAATAGATTATTCTTAGAAATAAAAGTTTATTCAGTTAAATAATCTATTGTCCCAATTATTCAACTTATTGATACTCATCCCTTGTTGCGAGCACTTGGAACACATCCGGCTAAAAGAAGTTTTTGCACTTGTTGGTCTATTATTGTTTATTAGGTCTAAGCGCTACTCGATTCGTTCGGCACCTAGCTTTACTAGCTGATAAAAGGGTGCCTTACATTGTGTAGAAAGGTGGTTGTGAGGTTTTTAAGCCAAAAAAGTGCGTGTTGAATAATTCAGTACCATGCGAAGTCAATGGGGGTAAATTTTATTAAACGGGAAATTCACTGATCCCGTGTGTATTTTCATGTTTCGACTCGAAAATATGGCTTGTATTAATGATTTACAATTTCATGTAATATGTATAAAAATGATGTTATATTTTTTCGGCGTGTATTCATTTCACCTTAACCTGCCATGGATGTTGAAGTATTTTGGGCTGAGCAATCGATAGCCGCACATTATTATGCGTAAGAGACCAAGTCGGCTCGATGTGTAATTAGTAGGAAAAAAATCATGTTCTAGTTCGACACTATAACATTATTCTTTTCCTTCTCGTTGCATTTCTTGATGTCCGGGGGCTGAGGTGGTAAAAAAGCAGGCGACTCATTCTCCAAGCCCAATAGGGCTGTGGACTTTATGGCTCCACGTCGCCCTGAGGATGCCCGAATGGGCGAAAGTACTCTGCCAACTAATAAAAAATTGGAGAATGAGTTGCCTGGTTTTTCTCCCCCCCTCATAACCCCCGGGTATAACATTTAAATGTATCCGTATCCTCTTGTAGTCAATGGTTTGCTGTAACCTTGAATATACACAAGTGATCTCTGGCGGCCGTTGCTGAAACATCTCAAGAATTTCCTAATTACCGTAGGATCTACATTTTCCATGGCTAGATTCAACGGTCACCTCAACTCCAGCGGGTGACCTTGTAAGACGGTTCCAATATAAATTTTCAGCGGTCAAACCCAGGGAAGAGATGTCGAAAGAAAATATTGAAATTATTGTCTAGGAGGGGTAGAAAAACAAGGCAACTTATTATCCGATTTTTTATTTGCTGGCTGAGCACTTTCGGGCATCCTCAGGGCGACCTATGTATACAGTATGCAATGTTTGTTATCTCGGAGGGACAGGATCATTTTGAATTGTTTCAGAAATTTAGAGAATCCTAGAGCCACAGGGTCCACAACCAAATCGGCTCAGTCGCTAGGTTTTGAATTAAAAAAATCTTGCTGTACAGTATCGATGGTTTTCTGAAAAATATCGATTGTTCAACAGCCCACTTGTTTGTACTTTGTTCTTTGCTATTTCCATTTCGAGTTGTCCTTTGATAACGATAAATACTTACAACCCAATCGATACATGCGCATCGATACCAAAACATCGATACTTCTAACACTCGATAGGTCGCTTTACTTCTGCCAATTGATTCGGATCAGATTATTCAATTCATTTTCCGGTACATTTTTCATCTAATTTCTATTCTAGTAGGTATGTGCGTTTTAATTGAATACATGAAACTGTGGAAAAGATGTTGGAAAAACTAAGTAGGTTGACGATCGATCGGTACTATCGAACGGCAAATGAATCATATCGATTTAATAATCGATATACTGAACTATCGCCACTTCCAATTCAGCAACCATTATGCGAGCAACAAGAGTCGTTCGTTGTCTTCGCCATTTTGAAGAAGAGATCTTTGAAGTTTCCGGGCGGATTTTCGTGGATATGGCGTCCAGTAAGAATAATTCATCCTATTATTTCGTAGAATATATTTTTGTCTAATATATTTATTATACTGTACGTTTCTTGATTGGTTTTCGATATTATGCGTACCTAAGCGGTTTGCATTCGTGTTTCTTACTCGGTAGTCCTTGGAGTCCGCTTCTTTCATTATTGCAACGATTCGTCCGTTGCAAGTCAGTTCATTTTCCTTGATAAACATGATGAGCACGTACTCCTAAATTTTTTTTTAGAATACTCAAATGACAGTTCGGATTCGAGCGAATGCGGCCAACCTTTCAGCAGTTCAACTATTTCCGTTGGTAGCACGTACTGGCCAATCGCGCAAGAGAATGGGCAAAGGATTATCGGCCCGCCGAAAGGGTGGATTGGACTTGCTCCCCCAAATGGCACCGAAGTGAGCAACATCTTGCATTTGTTTCAATATCGACGCTTTCATCTGACGCTGAATTTCACAAGTTGCTTCTGTTTGCTTGAAACCAATATTTCTCGAGAAAAAAAAATTAACTCAAAAATGTTCGCTTTTTCGAGACTATTTTTTTAATTGCATTTATTTACAAAAAATTTTTATTCACAAAATTAAATATTAAGTTCTCAATGCTACGGCTTCCTTGTGAGATGACTCTTGATGGAAACCGGAACGGCCGTCGTTCAACAAAATCAACTCTGCATTGGTAATCATTAACTTAAACAATAAATCAATGAAAATGATAAAGTGACAATACTCTTCGTCCAATAAATTTCACAATTATGTATTGTATAATCCTTTCAAACTTAATTTAAACTTATCCAGCTCTACAACATTTCTCCTAATTTCTTCTGGTAGCTGATTAAACAAAATTACTCCGCGATACAGGTACAACCTCTGTGCTGCTGAAGTATTCATTCGAACTGTGTGCACCGTTATCACGTCTCCACTTCTATTTTCATTTGTTAACCTTTTGATTTTATTTTCGAGGAACATTTTTGTATGTATAAATTGTTGTGGTTTTCTCATACATTCTGGGGATGTTCAGAACGCCAAAAATACTAAAGAGGTTAACTTACAAATTAACTTACGTACAGAGCAACAGAAAATTTAGCGTCTTTTGCTTATTCCTTTTCTGTAGCTTGCGGGTTTATATTGGCAAATTCTACCAATCTACACCACCATGGTGATTTTAGATGAAAATTGGCTCAGACAAAATTATAATTGAATAAGTCCTGTGCTCGTTTTTCTTGAAGGCTGTGGATGCGTTCAGAATTTTCCATCCCGCGATTAATCGATTGATGGAAGAGGAATAGCTAGCTCAATTTCCTTGCTTCTTTCTAAGCTACAATTTTTTCAGTGAACTGTTTTTAGTCGACATTAATATTCTGCTTCTGAAAAACAAAAAAAAATATTTAGAGAGATTAAGATAAAATATTTTATTTTCTTTAAGAGAATAAAACTAATTAAAAGAATCATTTCCAGATATATTTGAGCGGTATTAAGCGCACGTGGAACGGAGAAGAGCTCCTTCGGATTCTCTGCCGATACGGACGACTCTACAATATCCGACTCATGATGGATTTCTCCGGCGCCAATAGGGGATTCGGATTCGCACGATTCGCAACACAAGACGATGCGACGCGCGCTATCGATATGATAAAATCCGAGCATAAGTTCTCAGCTGAAATTTCGTTCGATACTTGCCGCCTTTTAGTCAGTGAGTTTCTCGACGTATATTAAAACTAATTGAGACGGTCTTAATTTGGTTTAGGATCATTTCTTCATTTCTTGAGTTTGGATTTATTGCGATTGATCTTGATCTGAAATTCGGGTCATTGATCGAGTATTATCAGTGGTCTTCCCCCTCTTGGTACGTGGAACTTACTTTTGTTGAAAAACGAATCTGAAATTTACATATTTTCTGAAATCTTTTCCAGAACGAGATTTCTGGCCAGCTAGAAATTTTCCACACCGCGCGTGTTGTTATATAAAATTTTCTTGAGCAAGTTTATACCTCTAGTATTGAACTCACAAAAATTGTAGAATATAGAGGAAATGAAAAACTCCTTTGGCAGAAAAATTTGGACACTATCGATACAACAAAAATTATTTACGAAAACTTCAAGCCAAAAATCTTCGGGAACGTTGGTTGTATTTTTTTTGCTCGATCTTCGAGACAACTATGAAGTGGAAAATTTCAGATACGCTGTACCTAACCAGGGCATTAATAGTTGATTTTTTAAAGTCCTGGAAAGAGTTGCAATTGCCCAAAATAATCAGTTTTTGGGTCGCAGGAACATTCGGCAAAAACTGAGCTTTTACTGGTATAAACATTCAAACATCAATCCGTATATAGGTTGGAAGACTTCTCACAATCCCTGTAAACTCATTAATATCAATACGATAAGCCGAGACAATTGTTTTGAACAATAATTTTCCGAAATTTAAGTTCAGAAGAATCTCATCCCTTGGATTTGAAAAAATAGTGGTTTATAGGCGAGTTTGGAACTGCATCTTATTCAAAATTCATTGTAGAATTCAAATTGTCAGTTTAACAGCGGCATTTCATTGACAACTGCCGCTTTTCCCTGACCATTAATGTTGAAAGTTTGAAAATTGGTACTGGGGCAAATTAGTTAAAGAGTTATATTAATATATGTTGGAAATGAGCCCTCGGATCTGGTAAAAATTTAAAAACCCGTTGGTCACATCTCGTTATCAAAATATTCCAAACCGAACGTTGAAAAACTTGTTATTCCATTTTTTGGAACGTGAATAGTTCGTAAACTCACCAACATAACGAGTTTTTTTTTTTTTTTTTTTTACACAGTTACCAAATTTTAATGTTCCTATAATTAATGTTGACACCATAATGATCTCCAAGCCCTGATGAAGGAAATAATTTGTTCCGAAAGCTCGGCAAAGGAGTAATCTGGCTTCGTATGACCTCCATCCCGATAATTGACAACTTTTCACCGACATATCTGTCGTTTTCGATGGATCTCTCTTTTTGAAAACGAACCCAACCGACTTCCTAACTGATCAAAAGTTATTGGACAAAAACCTATTAGGATGGTTTTCAAAAATGAGCTTAAAACCTACATATCCGACCAACCGACTTTTCTCTAAATTGCTTTGGATTTTTTTGTCCAGAAACCATCTCGTGTGTTCGACAATTTCCCAAAGTTTCACGACTATCGGATCAACGTTATAGGAGTTTATCGGTTACATTTATACTTTCTGTTGTGTATTCAATGACTGGTTAATTTCATTGATAGAGGTGAAATCCATTTTAGCATTTCTGCCATTCAAGCATCAATTTTTTTCAGGCAACTTACCGGTTACAATGACTAAAAGCCAAATTCGTAGTCAGCTCGACAAAACCGTCGAAGGAGTTGTTGATGTGCAGCTTTGCTACTCAAGCGTGCAAGACTCGGCTGAGGGCTGCTCGAATTCCGCTTACGCTCTTGTTGATTTTGAAAGTCACCGCTCGGCTGCGATGGGCAGACGAATTCTACTTGGCAATACAAAAATCAGAGTGGATTGGGCTGTTCCTAAAAACGGGCCGAAGGTAAAAATTCCTACCTGTTTGTCAACTGTGTTGTTTTTGCCTGCTATTTGTTGAATTGCCAAGGAAGTTTTGCAAGAGAAATTCTTAGCCGATTCTTCTTTCTTGGCAGACATGGAGGGTTTTTCCTACAAAGAACTGTCAGTTGGGTTGGTAGCTTCTGAGTCTTCTGTGATGTTGCTGTTATATGCTGATCACATTGTAGTTTTGGGCAACTGGGTGGTTGATTTATTTATGAACAGGACGAGCCCAATTTCAATTAACAATAGGATACAAATGCGAACAAACCAACACGCAAAGTACTTGGCGCATGAGCCTCGAGCACAGGATGTAACTGGTATCATAGACTGTCCAGGAGAAAAGCACAAAGGCGCGACCTCACCAAGGCAAGAGAGAGAGAGAGAGAGAGAGACAGAGCTGGTCAATATAAGGGGTGGACGACAGAAGAGTGTGAAATATGGCAGATGCCTGAACCGGCGGTGCAGTATATAGTTTGATGGGGAAGAGGGACGCTAAATCCAATCTGCGACAGAAAATTCAGTGTGTCTGGAGAAAAGGCCATCTAGGATGGACACTGCGTCAGCCGATCTGCTGGTTGGAGAAGCTGGAAAAGTTTGGCCTTGGCAACGTAGCTGGTGCACTCCTTTGGGATAGCTGGTGCACTCCTTTGGGATTCCCATCTTGAACGTCGAGGATTGCAAAAAGGGCTGATGATTGCGCCTGATTCGATCGACATAACAGTCATGTGCTCCACACAAAAAGGCGTACTTGAGGATCGGAAGAATGTGGGTCTGTACAGTGTGATCAAGGCTGGCGCATGATCAAACTCCTGTGTGTGTTGCTTCAAAAACCCAAGGGCTCTCATGGCGCAAGTTCAGATTTTGCCAATATGCTGAGAGACGTGAGTCAAGAAGCCCCTCAAGGTCTTAGATAAGAGCCTGGAGAGAGGAACACTGCATATGGAGTAGCCATATTACACAAAGGAGATCTGCGATAGTATGAGGAGACCATACACTTGCGGGGTTAAGCAAGAGACCACAAAAGGAAAACCAGTCCACAGCATCATCGGTGGTTGACATGGATGGGAATATTGAGGTGCTCGGGCTGTAAGGGAGCTCCTATGGTTATATATTCTACTGTAAAGAATTATTTCATTTAAAATTCGCTTCCTATTTACATTGCTGGGTCATTTCCCAGGAAACTACTCTCCGCTTGATCCCATGGGACCACAATGTCACGTCCAACAAAAAGCTCATCAAATCCTTGCTCGGGTCTCTGTTCGAAGATATTTGCTCTGTCCAATTCGGCGTTTTGGGCCATTTTCCGCACCGCACGTATCTGGTCACATTCAACAATCTCGACACTGCTATCAGGGCTTACCGCCTTCTTCGAGGTATACACATCTGTATTATAATCACGATTTTTCTATCAATTTTTGCTAGTTTCGCATAGCGAAATTGATCCTACTCGCTACATAATTCGAATTGTTTAGGGACAAGATGAAAAAAAAGAAAACTAGGAAAAATCGAGGCGGATTATGTTTTTCATTTACTCTTTGGTTTCTTGGTCGATTGGTTGTTGACTTACTTGGTACTAAGAAAAACATATTTTTGTTGGGGTGAGGCAGAGGCAAACTTGACGAATCTTTCTTCTAGGTCCATCAAGTACCTGAAGGCCCTATGTAGCCCTAAAGATTCTTGAACAGGCAAAGATCTAGACAAATGAAAGGAACCACGTAGAAAGAGTCGCAAAGTTTGTCTCCCCTCACCCCAATAACTATATGAAAAATGCGACAGAAGATTTAATGATGTATTTTCTGTTTCCGCGCCTTTACAGAACAGAGATTTCGTCCTTGCCACTTGGAAAATTGCAATCCTCCATAGAAAAGTATTTTTTCTTCTAATTTCTTTTGGTCAATAAACGCCAAAACTAGCTCGCTTTTGTTCTAGTTGTTTTTTTTTCTTTTGGTTTATTATTCAATAATAAACCATTGTAATCGCCCAAGAAAAAAAAATTTCTAACCCCCCCTCAAAATTTGATGTTTTACGTTTCAAGGCATGTAGAATCCGAATATCCAATAAAAAAATTTCTGTCCGTCCGCCGTACGCCGTCCGCCGTTAGCAGTTTTCCGGCCAAACTGTAAGAGCTAAAAATTTGAAATTTTCACCAAAAATCAATCTCGGTCCTACGACGGCCCAATTCTTGAACCAACTTGCTAGCTCAATTTTAAGGGTATTTTGGGGGGGTTTTGAGGGGGAGAAAATTCATATTTTCCAAGGTTTTTCAGAAAAATGTGTACGTGGTATCAAATTATATAGATTTTTGGACGCTGAATAGAATGAGACCATCGCGGGGTCGATAGCTTTATCGGTTCTCGAGTTATCGCAGCTTTTGTGCCAAATTTGGGAGATTTTCAGAAATTTGACATGAGGGTATAACTCGAGAGTTCTTGGAGCTATAAAAATCGTTCTATACTCATTGGAATGGTCGTCAAACACTCTCTCCAGCTGTACCGCCTGGCAAAAAATTTAGCTTATAAATTAAGAAATTAAGAAAAATAAAAATTATTAAAATTACAATAGTTGCTACGGAGTTTTCCCCTATAGTTACCATCTGTTTTTCAGTGGGAACGTTCACAAATGTTCGGAATATTTAAAATGACAAATGGATGGTCTTCTTAAATCAATATTGAAGCGAAATAATAATAAACCACTGTACAATCATTTGCAGCGTTTTTTTTTTTCAGGGATTTCTTGTTGTTTTCTTGTGAGGTGTTTTCCTTACTACATATTTTTATACTTTCAAATACCTACATTTTCCAATTGTTGCAAAATTCAGTTCCATTTCCCTTCCCTGTTCCCATGTGCTCAGATTTTCATTCGCTAGCACGCGTTTGTGAATTCTGATCAAATTTGACCTAGGTGTGCTGGCAAATTCTCTGATCCTGTTTTAGTATTCTGAAGTCACCCGCATCAATCTGGTGAAAAGCTGCTGGCAGCTTCAGTCAGAGGAGAATTGAAAGCATCGTCACTTGTAAGATTTTGAGCGCGTAAAGCGATCCAATCGTTGGCATGCAGCTTGTAGTGTAAGCTGAATTACCGGTTGTGGTAGTTTGTGTTGAACCTTGTAAAGGATAGCATGATGGCCAATATATTAAACAAAATAATGAGGACGTTTAGTGGGATTGTGTCAAGTTTGGATTCCTTTGAGTTGGTAATATATCAGTAGGCACCATTATAATTTTCCAACCCTCGCATCTCTATAATTTCCCTTTTCCTTCCCGCTCGTCGTTTTATTGAAATTTTTAAATTTATTTATGGCAATACCATAAATGAACAATCATAATTTTTTTATCGAGGTTTAAGGTATGCTTAGCATGTGCATTTGGTGCGCAAGTTTTTATACTAAGTTCATGTATTATGCAGCTTTGTTGCTCGGGCTTTTTATTGTTCTGTTGTACCCACTTTGTTGATCGCTTGGGTTCCAATAAGATTTCTGATTAGATTAGTGTGGAAAATGGCTGTAAACCAGTTTTTAATTAACCACCACCTTTTAACCAATCAAAAGATGCAACTGGAATAAAAAGTCTTTTTGAATTTCCCTCTCTACTTTTTAACTGTAGGAGTGTAACAACCAAAAGAAAAAAATTCAGGCAGCCCTTTTCCATCCTTGATTCTAGTCGAAACTCATATTTTATTATTATTCTCTTGCACGTTCAATGCTGTTTCCTATTGGCATTTTCTTGAATTAATCCTTCAATCCCCAATGAAGGCTTAAAAAAACTCAGGTGTAGGAAATAAGGTTCTAGGTTTTTTTTTGCCTGAGGGTTCGGTGGAGGGTGAGCTCCACGTGGATCTCTTGGGACTTGGCCCTTTCTTCGTAATACGCATTGGCAAAAACTCCCTCTGGATGGCTAGGATGTCCTTTGTGGTAGCACAAGAGAGTGGAGTCCTAGAAACCCTTGTGAAAGACACCGGAATCTCTCGGCTGCAATCGCTAGACAGTGACCAAATATGTGTTCAGCCGTCTCCATCCCTTTCTGACAGAGTCGGCATCTGATATCCTCCAACTTGCCGATCTTATTGAGGTGGTATTTCAGCGGGCAGTGTCCAGTTAGAAATCCTATCAAGATTCGGAGATCCTTTATGCGTTTTAGCCCTTTGTACAAGGTTGTGATCAGCCTCTTCCGATGCCAGAGCCCCAGATGGCTATTCCAATTGGCAGTCTTCTTCTGTGCTTCTCATTGGGCAATCTTCTGGATTAGATAGCTTTTTGGAAGCTCAACGATTGGCTCTGGTCTTGAGGGCTTTCATTCCCTCTTTTGCAAGGTTGTCTGCCTTTTCATTGCCCTCGAAGCCCCTGTGGGCAGTTATCCACATCAGTATGATTTTGTTGCGGGCTGATATTGCTGTGAGAGCACTAAGGCATTCCCAGGTTAGCGTTGACCTGAAAGTGAATGTTGATATTGCCAATAGCGCAGCATGGTTGAGAATAGATAGAATTTGGTTCCTTTAAGTCCTTTCCTTTCTATCTCCCATGCACAGAGTAAGATGGCAAGGACGCCTGCCTGAAAGATTGTGGCATGGCAAGGTCTAAGTTGAGACAAGGGTCTAAGTTGGTTCCGAAGTTATATCAGCGGCCAGAAACAAACAGTAAATATAGATGAAGACAAGTATTCTATCACTAGCAGTCCTTCAAGGAACTTTCTCCTCTGCATATCGGTTGCAGAAAAATATTCCGCTCTCCCCAAGTTCCCCAAATGATCAGAGAGGTTACCTGATGATGTGAGATGAATTCTGAGGGAGAACGCTTGATCACTCTCGGCACAGTAATTTATTGTCGCATGTATTCCAGAAACGCTCTCAACGTTGGGCTATTTTTTATGTTGGGCTGGTGAAAAGTGTTTTAACTTGAGATAGTTAATAATCGCCGACTTTCTCTTGCTGTTTACACTTTTCAGAAACGTTCTACGGCATAGTCGAATGGCTCAGTGATGCAAATGACTCGCCGCCAAGTGTGAGTGGTTTTAGCTGATTTTTTGCAGTACTGTGAGTAGAATTTTCAGTTGATCGATGTTCGTACTTTGTTTCATGTGCAGCCGGCCTTTCGTGAATCGTAAGTTACTTCAAATGTTTTCACATTTCATGTGTCTTCCCAGATCAGTATCAGAATAGATATTAATAATTTTACTATCTGAACAACCCTCGTAAATTGCTGGATTTTGACGGCTTTTTCATTTGAAAATTGTCACTTTTCATAACTTTTCCTCGTCTTGCAATTTCCAAGATTGACAACACCTGGGTGATTCAAATCGGCCCATCTTTTTGTTTTTTCGACCATGCGGGCTTGAATAATTTTACAATTAGAGACATTAACTTGTTGGCATTCTACTACTCAAAAAATGCCGATTTTCTTACCCATGCAAACACCCCATTGGTAAGCTCTAAGCGGCTTCTTGGAGGTATACAGTATAAATATTATTGTACTGGCTTGAACGTTAGGCTTGCATTTTCATGTTAGCGTAATATCTTGTTGCAGACTGCCACCGTCGCGAAGGGCCATTGGCTGTAAGTGAATTCTATTTTAAGCTCTTTATTTCCTCTCGCATTCGCATTCGGTTTTTCAAATAATTGGATTCTATTCGGAAACAATTTTCCAGCTCAACGAGAGAAGCCTCAAGAATCCGAATCAAGCAGCTCTACGAGCAGTTATGAATTAGGAGCTTCAACGTCTAAAAAATTCTCAAATCCTCCGGGTAAATTAAAAGTGTGAAGAAAAAAATCATAATTAAGTACTGATTTTTTTTCTACAATATTATCATTATTATTCATTTGTTTTTTATTTTCGCTGAATATCAACTGAAATCTTCTTTTTGACAAAAACACGTAATTTGTTCCATTTGCGAATTTCATTTTTGTCAGTAGTGATGTATATTTCAGGCCTGAATACATCTAAGATCTTCGGGGCGTTGGACTGGAATTCGGTCTCTTGCGATTTCACCAAAATTCAGTCATACTACTCTGCACCTCTGATTCCCGGTCCTTTTCATCCTCCATTGGCCAAGAACGATCAGTAAGTGGAGTAATGAAAATATAACGTGGAATTGAAAATTGTCTGCCAAAATTTAATGTTCAAATTATCTTCCGCGCTGCAGGACAATGTGAAATCCTTGTTAAACGCTAATTTAATTTTTTTAATTAATTTTTTCTTTAGAACTTCTGTTATATTTTTTAAACTCTTTGATAAAATCTTGGCATTTTTCGCTCTAGAGCCGGTCTGCTGGAAGAATTTCGCAAGGTAGTTCACCAGGTCAAGGAGCTCGAACAATGCTTCCCCAAGGACCCGTACAAAGTAAATATCCTAACTTTATTACGTATTACTCTGATGAGAATGGAGAGTTTTAGTGAATTTCGTATTTTTTGAAAACTTTTAAACGTTGGAGTTTTGCTTACTGGACGTTTTTTATTGTTTCCGCCTAATTAATGGCGGATTTTGGTGACCACTAGATACATATGATTTTGAGTAATGACATGAGTAACAAAAACTCCCACATTTAAGTTTTCAAAAAACACAAAATGCGCTAAAAAATTTTTATTATTTCCACGATCGTCATTTTGTGAGTTGTTACAGGTTCTGGAGATCTTGGTAACGGATATTTGGAAGTACGGAAAGCTTATTCCATCAGTCATCAGCGATTCGACCGTTGCTGATCAGAAAGCTACTGTCAAGGTATGTCCATTAGATTTATTAAATCGAAGCTGAACGATTCACGGTTTCAATGATATCGGAGGTCACACTGTGCCTTCCTGCTAAAAGAGAGTTTTTTAATCTCCTGGCAATGAGGAACATGCATCACACATTCGCAATAATCCAGAAGAAATCGAAATAATCCAGAAGAACGAGAGAACCAAATTTAATTGAACGTACGAACTGAGATTGGAACAACAAAGATGTCTTCTTTTCCTCGTTGTCGCATTTTTTAATGAGGAGCGTCTGGAACACGGCCGGAGGTGCGACTTCAGTAGCGCTCCTGGCGGCTGTGGCACCAAGCAAAACGACAGGGCTCTCGTTACGGGAGACAAGTGAAACAAATTAATTTTGTACCATAAACGAATCTGCTGCGTAGCTTTGATGGCAGAGGCATGGCTTGAGGAAATAATGCGTGTACAATCCTGAACACAGGGATAAAATGTTTGCGTACCTGCCGCAACTTGGGAAAATTGAATTTATTAGTTTCCATCTATGTATGAACCCCAGATAGTTCAAGAACTCATTTGAACTGTGTTTTACTGATGCTTACATCAAATTGGACTGAATTAGGAATTTTTGGTTTATTATTCAATAATAAACGTTTGTAATCGCCCACGGAAAAAAATTATAACCCCCCTGAAAATTTGATACTTTACGTTTCAAGGCATGTAGAATCTGAATATCCAATAAAAAAAATTCTGTCCGTACGCCGTTAGCAGTTTTTCAGCCAAACTATAATTTTACTTTTCAAGATTGATTCAAACAACATGAACAATTTTGATTGATGAACAATTTAATTGAAATGTACTTATTCTCTGCAAAGGATTACAACAATACAAGAATACATTTCTTTGATGTATTTCGTAGTTTAAGTTCTAATATAGCCTAATAAATCACTTTTCAATTAATAGTCTAATTTCAATTAACATTGAGAACACCTTTTGAATAAAAAAGAAAAAGAAATCTACATAAATAGCTGTCCATTAAATACGAAGACATAGAAATTCCAACGATACTGGAAAGGACTAGTACAATGCGAGTAGAGACTCTGGGGTTCGGTAGCTCAGTCTTCAGTTGCCAGGAGCGCTAGCGAGGTCGCAACACCGGCCGTGTTCCAGACGCTGCTTTTGTATGTCCAGGTGTTGTGAGGCCCTTTGGCTCCACGTCGCCCTAAAGATGCCTGAACTGAAAATGCTCGGCTAGCCAAAAAATAATCTGAGAACTAGTCGCCTGGTTTTTCTCCCCCTCACAACCCCTGGACAACGAAGATGTTGGCGAACGCAGTCTTAACTGGGTTGTCAACTATCGACCAATGAGAGGCCTCGTCTAAGTGCTAATCATGGGTCGTCGGGTGGTTACAGTTATGGCAAACTGACGAGTGATCAATCGCTAACATTGGTTCAAGAAACGCTTTTTCCGAGCTGTTGTTAACTGACAACGGTGTCAAAGTTAATCGTGGTACGAGAAGCCGGCCCTTAGCGGTGGAAAGCATCGTCTAATAAGAGAAACTCGACTGTTTTCAGATAAAAATTCGCTACGAGGGAGGCAGAGAAATTGATTTCTTCGAGTATGACACTCTCGAACCTCAAGCTCAAGTTTTGAACGCGGCGGCCAGAAAAATCTTCAAAGACTATTTCGGCAGTATTCGTTCGTTTGCCTTCGTCAAGAAATACTTTGCCCCATAGAAATCATTTGTCACCTTTTCATATTATTTGTTAGTATTTTGATACATTTTCACCTGAAGATTCTTCAGCTTGACTGAAAAGCCAATTTGTTTCGTTAAGTTTCACGAGATTTTATATGATTATTTTTTAATCATTTATTTTAATTTAATTTTTTTTTAAATTTAAAATGTCCAAGTGTAATATTAGTCTAAATAGGCTGGAAATCGTCTGTCGATTTCACGCTATTTTTAGAAAATTTTCATCATGCAACTTTTTAATTGTATTTCCTATTTCCATTTTTACTTTCCTTACTTGTTTTATCTACTGATGTGATTGTCTCGATGCAGTTTCTTGGCATTATGGCGTAAATGCACTGATTTTTCTATTAGATTGCCAATAATAATAGACTGCTGGAAAAAATGCGCTGTTTGAATGTGACCATTTTTTTTATCAGTTCGATTGAAGCAGGACTGAAATTCATCAGTTGTCAGTGTTTGCAATGTGATGCCAAATGTTGCTTATGTAGTTCGTACAAGGTTGAGAGGTTTTTGAGAGTGATGGATGAAAAAAAGGCTGCAACTTATTAAAAATGTAACCAACAGGTCAATTAGTTGACAGTTTGAGGTGATTTGTAATGAGTGGCGTCATTAAGAACATTTGTCGATTGTTTTGCATAAATTCCGTTCCTTAGAAACTGAGACGTTGATTTTTGAACTATCGAAACCTCAAAGTCAATGTCAGACCTGATTCTCCCTCTCAAAAGAATCTGAGAGCGTACAGCGATCCGATTGGTCAGTTTTGTGGTGTTTCTGCCTTCGACCAATCAGATTCTGTTCTTCCTGTTTCCACTCTTTCCGTCTGCATCTTTAATGTTCCATTTCACTAATCAAACGGCTTCAGTGTTCTTGGCCGTCAGAGGCATAAAACCTCAGTCCCTTACCCTGTTTTTTCTCAATCTTCCTCCGAGTTAATGTTGAATGATTAAAAAATTGAATGATTTTAAGTTTTTCTTTTTTTTTGCATTTTCTACGTGATTGTTGGAGCGATGTAGATGAACTTGGCGACTTTCTCCATTCATCTTTTGCCAGTTTGGAGTATCTTCAGAGCTACCTAGTACCACATGTCGCAAACCATTTATATCACATTGAAGGTACAGGGTTAATCTGGGCCAATAAAGAAAATAATGGAGAAATTCGCCCTCACTCCAGCAATCGCGATTTTAAGTTGGTTAAATTTCAACGTGTAAAAACTAACGAGAAATTGAAATAGGAAACGCCATTTCCCCTTTCTCTCGCCATTCTATTATCTTATTCGTCAAATGTAATTTCTATTGCTGTTTCAAATATTCCTAAATACGAAAGAACTTTTATTGCCCAACGCTAACACAAATTCAACAATGATAACAAAATTTTAATAAAATCGCTGCCATAAACGTATACTTAATAACGCAACATATTAAAAAAAAAATTTCAAAAAAAATCACTCAGTAGTTAATAGAAATTTATTAATCGACTTGAAAAGTGTTTTATATTTTAAAAGAACTAAAAAGAAAAACCTAATAATAAACTTTTTTGAAAAAATTTATAGTGTTTTATACTTTAAAATACTCCTAATACATCCTAATAAATCTGGAGAATAAGTCGCCTGGTCTTTCTCCCCCTCACAACCCCTTACTACTTTAAAATAGGTTACAAAAAAAATCAGAATTCATAGAATTTAATAAGATCAATTTTCCCAAGTTGCAGCAGGTACGCAAAAATTCTATTCCCATGCTCAGTTGTTAACGCATCATTTCCTCAAGGAGCCATGACTTTGCAATTTAAGCTAAAAATATAGTTAATGGTATAACATTAATATTAGTTCCACTTGTCTCCCGTAATAATAACCCTGTAGTTTCGCTTGGTGCCACGGCCGCTAGGAGCGTTAGTGAGGTCGCAACACCGGCCGTGTCCCAGACGCTCCTGAAAGTGCACAGCAAGCCGATAAAATTATGAAGAATGAGCCTGGTTATTCCTCAGATTATACGAATAATGTGGATAACAAGGATAAAAGATAAATCAACAAGATCATACAATAAGAAACATTTTTTGTCCTTATATTTCCATTGCTAGTGTTATAAATACAAACGCCGTACATTATTCGATTATTCGCCTTACAAATGCCAGATTTCTTATGATAAAAACGGAAACAGGTTTAAAAAAAGTGCATTTATATATTTCACACTTGTAAAGAAAAACAATTGACGATACTAACAAATTTCAAAACGGAACTGAAATAGCTTCGCATTTTAAACGGTTTTCCATTCCATTTCACACTTTGCGTAAAAATGATTCAATAGAGCCGTTAAAATAATACAATAAGCCTTTAAGCACAGCCAAGTTCCTATACCCAGGACTAATGTCATTCAACTCACGCCAGCTATAGACTACAATTCGCTACGTGTGATATACAAATGTACATTTACGCCGCAATAATTACATTTTTTGTTTTGCATTCGAAAATCTATTTACAATAAAACGATCCCTATATTTCTTCGTAAAGTAATAATACAAATATACAAACGTAGTCAGTCTAATCAGATAAGGCTTTGCGAAATCCACCGTTTCACATTGGCAAAAAACGAAACTGAAAAATAAAAATCACCACCACTCTTTCCCTCGAGCGGAAATAAGGAAATTTCTTTGCTCATTGGAATGAAATTACACTCAATGAAAAAATTAATTCAATCCGATGAAAAAATTCCTTTGGCAAGGAATGAAAAATGAGCGGTTGCCAGGGAGGATTTATCGCTATGGAGCTGTGTGATGGGGTTCATACAATCTCCATAATCAGTAAAAAAAAGTGTTAGGGAAGATGAAGGTCGTTGCTATCATTTTACCACACTCCTACCATCCTTTGAATTCCCTAAAATGACTATACTCAACATTTCATGGCAAAGGGAAACCAGCCGGACAAGATTTTATTTAATTAAAACTCAGCGACTGAACCGGCTTGGCTGTAGACTCTTCACGTAACTAGCTTAGGAATTTTCTAACCTTCAAAATTGTCCTGTACTTCCATGATAACAAATACTGAATGCTACATACTTAGGTCGCCCTGAGGGTGCCCGAACGGGCGAAAGTGCTGGGCCAGCAATAAAGAATCGGATAATGGGTCCCCCCTCACAACCCCTGGACATAAAAAAAATTCGTTGTAGCTTTGTCGCATCGATCGTTCTTCGTTGTTGGGGTTGAGGGGAAGAAATCCAAGGCGACTTGTTCTCCTGTTTTTTTATTGTTGGCCTGCCAAGCACTTTCACCCATTCGGGCATATCACGGCCCAGGTAGGCCGTGGATACCTTGTGATGGTCCTACGAAGCCCTGATGATGCCCGAATGGGCGAAAGTGCTTGGCAAGACGACAATAAAAAACAGGAGAACAAGTCGCCTTGGATTTCTCCCCCTCAACCCCAAAAACGATTTAAAAAAATGCGACGACAAGGAAAAGATCAAATTTTTTTGTTTCCACTGTCAACCGCCTTTATATAATTTTTGAACGGAATTCGGTCAAAAATACATTAATTTTTTCAAAGCATGTTTTCCACTACGCTGAGAATTTCAGGATAGAAGACCGAGAAAGTATAATCGACCTCAACGAAATCAAATGAGCAACATCCCGACCTCGGACCGTATTGAATATTTGCTAAAAATCCACACGAAAAATTTCGTCAACGATATGAAGTTATTTTGAACAACGTTTCTAATTCTCGCTTATAATTTATTCGATTATATACATAGGTGCTTCGATATTTACACGGAAATCCTTATGTCTACAATTACACGGAGAAATGGATGAGCGGCTCGAAAGAGAAGATATGATAGGTCTCCGAGCAGAATAATATCACTATTGTTTTCTAATCGATCGGCCAATCACTATAACACGTGTTACATGTTTAGTTGCTGCCAGCAGGTTAATAACTGAGTTAAAAGGCGCTGTTCAACTCGAAGACCTTCATATACTGTCGATTAATCTAATAAGTTAATTGATGGCTTGAAATTCTTTTTAACTCTTCGATGACTGGATATTCGAGAAAATTAGCGTAGGAAAATATTATTTTCAACTCCCTGTAATTTATTAGCGCGGGCGAAAAAGGAATGACACACGAGATGCGTTGTATTTTGGATGGTTATTGTTCAGTACGCTAAAAAAAATGCATTTCAACAGGAGCTCAACTTCGAGTCGAATTCTGTAGAAACGTGAAATTCATTTTCGTTATAAATTTAACTGGAACTTGAAACGAAGAGACGGTTTATTGGCGAGCATATCTAGCAAACGAAGTTTTGACGGTTTCACGACAAAATTAGAGCGGAAGATTGTCGACAGTACAAAGACCTATCTAATCTCATACAATAGTGCGGCCATTCTTATGGAAAATATTAAAATTAGGTATACAAAACATATTAAAATTTTTTTTTTGCTATTAAGGTACAATAAACGAAAGCGACATTCATGCTCCCAATAATTTGGTCAGTTACGGAGTAGAACTAAGAAAGAAAAAAAAATTCGAATATTTCATGCCGAATTTTTGTGTTGTTGATATTACAGTTAGAAAAATCGGCGATTCGCAGGACAATCAAAATTATACATCGATTCGCGAAACACCGTCGAACGTAATTCGGATGGAGTCGTAAAGTTAAAATTGTTCACGGTATAAATTACGTACAGTTCAAAGCTCAAGTCTGCCGAAATTGGAAAATGAGCGGTAAAAAATCGCAATATTACTTTTCGCTAAGGGAAGGGATGGGAAAATTCGTAGGTTCCATCGAGAAAATGGCGACTCGCATTCTATAAGTCTGGCCCCAGATCCAGAACTCCGGATTCAGCTATAGGAACGTACCTGTCGTCAATTTTGACTAAAAGTATTATCCGATCAACGTGCGATCGTCGGGTGATGTCGCGGTGGCACGGCGTCCACTTGTGAACCACCTGTGGGAAAATATAACCATGGGTGAGGTTATAAAAAAAACCAACAAACAAATATTGAGGTAATGCGGTAGTTGGCGGAAATGGCAGCTAGTTGTAAGTTTTCGAATATTATTTAATAATAAAACATTGTAATCGCCCAAGACAAAAAATTTCTAACCCCTTTGAAATTTGATGTTTTATAGCTTGTAAAGTTCGAATATCCAATTAAAAAAAAAATTTAAAAAAAAAGCTGCAAATAATGATAGTACGTTTATTATTCCTTCGCTTCAATAATGATTTAAGAAGACTGGTAACTGAGATTGACAACTATTGGAAAACTCCGTAACAACTATTGTAATTTTTATCGTTTTTATTCATTTCCAAAGTAAAAGCTAAATTTTTCGCCCAACGGTGCAGTTGAAGTGAGTGTTTGTCGACCATTTCAACGAGTATAGAACGATTTTTATAGCTCCAAGAACTATTGAGTTATACCCTCATGCCAAATTTCTGAAAAGCTGCGATAAGTCGAGAACCAATAAAGCTATCGACCATGCGATGATCACATTCGATTCAGCGTTTAAAAATCTATAGAAATTGATACCAGATATACCTTTTTTGGAAAAATGTCGGCAAATACGAATTTTCTCCCCCTCAAAACCCCCCAAAAATAACCTTAAAGTTGAGGTAGCAATCTGATTAAAGAATTCAGCCGTTGTGAGGCCAAGATTATCGTTGATAATCGTTGAAAATCGATGGTTAAAAAAATCGTACATCGGCTTAAAAAATTGATTTCCACAGAAAGTCGATTATCGATTTGCATCCCTACTTCAAAATGCCCAGCTCCTTTTTATTATACAGCCCTCTCATAACATTTGGCCTTAGTTCCTACACAATATTTGTTAAACACATGCATAAATGTATGGTACTCAATATCGACTCACCTGTCCTTCCATTCCCGGCTGCGGCACCCAATCGCCCCACTGCGATCGACCACCCTGAGCCCGCATTTTCTCATCAGGCCAAACGACGTCGATACGGCGTCCAAGGTTGATACAATCGTACACCTGGTTCGGGTCTATGACCTGATAAAGAAGATAGCAGTAAGTAAATGTCACTCAAATAAAATGTGTGCAGTTTACAAACGACAGGAGGCAATATACGAGGGGGACCCAAAAGTGGAGAGGGAATTTCCGTAGAGTGGGGAAAAAATCCAGCGACCAATTCTCCCAACTTTTACTGACTACCTAGCGGGAATAAGTCGCCAGGTTTTCCTCTCTAAGTCCTCCTCTCTCTAAGCTAAAGATGCGAATCAAAACCAAAAATCACCATTAATGATTAATAAAAAAAACTTCTACATCGACGTTGGAAATAATATTTTCTGCCCATGAATTAGCTTTAAATTAGCATTCAGTGCCTAAATGTTTAGGTAATATGGTTTGACAATAATTCTTAAATATCAGCCTTGTGCATGGCCAAACAGGAGAAAGTTTGGTTTCACATTGCTGATAGAGAACACTGAATAATGTTGTTTTCTGAGTTACATGAACTGATTACCTATTTCGCCAAGGAGCACGAATGGCTTGAAGGACAGATATTGTGCAGGACTCAATGAAATCAGAGTCAAAACTTCAATCCAGCAGTGCTGGTCAGGTCCAGAACCATGACAAAAATCTGTACCATGATTTTCTTCATCCCTAGCAGTTGCTAAGACAGCTAGTAAAATGGAAGAAAATTGAACAATTCGTTGATGGACCGCCACTATTATATTTTTAGTACATCTACACGTAGGTTTTTCAAAGCTTTTTCTTTTTTGTATTTATATCCCGATGGAATTCCTCCCCGTTCATAGATCTACTCAAACATCATCTTCAAAAATCAATAAAATTTACTGTTGAGATTGAAGGGGAGAAAAACATGGCGACTTGTTCTCCTGTCTTTTATTAGCCTGCCAAGCACTTTCGCCCCTTCAGGCATCATCAGGGCTTAGTAGCACCATTGCAAGGCCGCAACAGGAGAACAAGTCGCCATGTTTGTCTCTCCCTCAATCTCAACAGCGAAGAATGATCGATGCGACAAAACAACAACGAATAAAATTCACTTTTTCAATTCGAAGGAGCAGTGCGACGAAAATCAAAGTATCCTAAAATCTGTACTGGTGTTTCAATGAGATAGTGTAAAATGTCATCCGAATGTAACCGTTTGATCGTTGAAAAGTAATAAACAGACGGACTGACTCTTATATATAAGGACTATTGGCAGTAAGGTCATGCACTTGACCGTCTCTTACTCGAACTCGATGAGGGGCGTTTTCATTCGACGGATTCGCTGGCGAAAGTAGGTTAGCCAGTGACGCAAGCGAAGGTTTTCCAGAGGATGCGACACTGGCCCTTGCACCTCCACGTTCCAACGATCCGCCAATACCTAAAAATTCAAAAGCAAGTTTACACTATTATTTATGAAATTATCACACTTAATCCAATAGCGTTGAAAAATACAGAGTGGTATTAAAACTGGTCTTTAAGTTAGAACAAGTGTTTTACACCTCGGTTGTTTACACGCAATAACTTATTCGAGGAAATTATGAGTGTAGAATCCTGAGCATGAAAGTAAATTTTTTGCGTACCTACTGCAACTTGGGGAAATTGAGTTTATAGTTTCCATGAACCCCAGATAGTCCAAGAACTCACTTGAACTGTATTTTACTGATGCGTACATCGAATTGGATTGATTTAGGGATTTTTTAAAACTTTTTGGTATTGATTCGTAGTTGCTTGATTTATATATGAACGAGATTGAATAATTTATTACTTGATCTGATGCGCGCGTCGAATAGGACTGAACTTGAGTAGGTAATTGAAATGTACTTATTCTCTGCGAAGGGACAGGTAGGAAATTCACAAAGTATAGTGTGAGTTCTAATGTGGCCGACTGAATCACTTTTCAAGTAATAGTCCAATTTCAATTAACACTGAGAACACCGTTTAAATAAAAAAGAAAAGGAAATCTGCATAAGTAGTTGCCCATTAAATACGAAGCATAGAAACTCCAATTATCACAGAAGGTATAGTAAAGACGAGTAGAGTCTCTCTGGGGTTAAGTAGCTCACCGTCGCCCTGAGCGCTAGTGAGGTCGCAACACCGGCTGTGTTTCAGGTGCTGCTCTCTGTACGAAAATTCCTGTATGAAAATCTCGCAAGGTAAAATATTGCTCACCGGATTGTCGATTGCTCGTATACGTAGTCATGGCATAGACGCCTTCATTGCCAAAACCTCCATCATCCTGGTGCATTGAGCCTCCGCTAGAGCAACCTTCGACGCATCGCTTTCTAACTCTGAAATTGAATTAATGTTAGTCACTCAAGGTAATAATAGTTATTATAATGAAACTTTTCCAAGAGGCTAGCTAGTATCGGCCTTTCTCCGACAAGGCTGGAAAGTTTTACTCCAGATCCACCATCCTACGTAATGAGTTGACCTGATCCCGCATGATCGCTTCAGACAGTTGATCAGTTAAACTTGACTCAATTTTGGTTGCATGGGTTCTCCCGTGAGGGACATGTGTACAATACTCCGTATAAACAAATCAGTGCCGAAACCGTGGTTAAATGCTCTCTCATTTTTAACCAAATGTTGATTATTTTATGTACAAGTGATTAGGGAAAAGTTTTGTATTAACAAGTGTCATTGATTGGCCTGCCCATTGCTCGGTTTTTGTAAAAAAAAAAAAAGTTGGTAGCCAGAAGCTATTGCGATTACGCAACCAGTCATACAGTTTTTATTCATTTCAAGGCTGTGTCCTCAAAAGGCTCACTGGCTGAGAACTAAATAATAATAATTGTTGTAGTGGCAGCAGATGTGTCGGCAATTTTTTCCAACTGGACTGGATTTTTTGCCAACACTCATCGCGGGATATTCAAAAACAAGGCTACAAACGTTATGACAAAAGAAACAAGAGGGTAGAAAGGGATAAGGTTTGCACTGAATTCAATTAAAATATGTGTTGGGTTGCTTTGAGATGCAGGAACACTCAAACGGAAATATCTCCCCCCAACAAATTCTTCTTTAAACGGCTATTAACATCTATCCCTGCACCAAGACTCAGATCAAGGTCCGCTTCTTCCGCTGGCAGGTGAATCAAGCTCCAGCTGTTCCTATGTCCATAAAATCATCATAAAATGCCCATGGACATGTTTCCACCATGCCCAAAGATAACCTCCGTTTACAGTCATAGCCGTTGGAAAATATATTTTGCTACCGGTTTTGAATAATTACCTCGTCCACAATCGCATCACTGCCTTTTTGATGGTTGTAGTCGTAATTGGACCAGGAAGTATACTTCTAAGTTGCTCGTTGGTATCGGAGTACGAAGTGGTTAAAGGGGAAACAAAAATTGGGTAGCCAATAGGTTGATCGCACGAAGAATTAATTATGTTCCTCAGCGCCTGAAAATGAACAATGTCAACTATTAAATGCGAATACCGAGTTGAAAGCTCATTAGCAAGGAGAAAATCCCCTCATTTTTGAAAGTGCACCGTTCCGCTAGTAATTTGACAACTGGGTCGCCTCTTCCCCAATTTTTCTCAGTGAAGTTCAACTGGAAATTTACTCTGCGTTGAAATTACACATTTTCAACCTGAGGATTAACAATGCAACAACAAATTCCGAAATATTTGCTTGAAATTTTGCCAAAATTCCCTCCAATCAATTGTGATTCCCTTGAACCGTTGAAATTGTTACTTGGGAGTAAATAGAGTGAATTGCTTACCTGTTTGGCATTTTGTATCGACCCCCTTTCAGGGTTTGTATTTCTGAGATAGACGAGCTCTTGCTGTTGCCCAGCCCACAGGCCTCGCACGCACTCACGGTTCAGTTTGATGACGCGAAAACTGAGCAGCCGCTTGTTGAGCATTATGATCTTATATTCATCGGCACCGTCGTCAGTTACATGCCTGCAAATGTTTGGAGTTCAATTACAGATATAATAGGGGTATTCATGATAACCGTTGAGAATGATAAAACAAACAAACTCGACCAGACATGCGCAGTCCTTCATTTCACAACTAGATGAAAAATCGAATTAGATCCAAGAAAGCATCGAGAAACTGTAGAGAAATCAGATTCGGCGTTCGCGCCAAATGTCGATGTAAACAAAAATATGTCTGTCAATGATTCAATCACGAAAAAATGGCTCTTTGACGAATCATCCTTCTTCGAATCTTTTCACTTCAATTTCCGATCGTTCGTTTTTCTATTCGATCATATTTCTATTCAGTACAATAACCTCTGGACATTTTGGAATACGATGCCTTCAATTGTGATCTCTTTCTGACTTTTTTCGGCATGGTAACACTTTATTTGGAACTTTTTGAAATTGCCAAGTAAAATAACGAAAACACAAATAAATAACAAAAAAACAAGGCCACTAGACGAAAACTAATGCTCAAGGTGTCAAATGACAGAAAATGGGGGCAACGGTTTCGTTATCAGCGACATCAGCTGATTAGAAATCGTTACGATGAAGCTCTTCAGCCCTATTATACAATTATTGTAAAATATAAAGCTTCAGTTCAATAAAACCTATTTTCTAATTAATGCCTTCCAAGCTTTAGATTTATTCACCTCAGAGCGAGAAGCGAAGGAGTTCCAGCAAGGACGGCGGCTCTCCAGACTGGATCGCCCTCGTGAGAGATAACAAGTTTCTCGCGGTGTTCAGTGATAGCCGCATGCAACACGTTCGGATCATCATATTCCTCAGGCGACATAAAATGATCCTGCAGGCAGACAATTTTTATTCGTAACCTGCTAATTTTAATCATGCATAATAATGCATTGCAGTAATACGAGAGGGTCGCCAAAAGTTCCATTCCCTAGGGTAGAAAAAATAAAATACTCCCTTTTTTGAAGTTTTGATATTTTATTCGCATTCAGCAAGGTTTTTTCTATTTTTCTACAAAGTCGCCGTTTTTTTCTATGCATTTTTGATACCCTGGCATCAATTTTTTTAAGCCGTCTTCATAGTGCTGCGTGCCCACTTCCTTCAGGTACGTCCTGACTGTTGGAATGACCTTGGGCTTGTTTTATCCTTCAGCGCTGGGGAAAGTTTATCAAAAACTTCTTCAATGGTGAGGTGCCGATCTTCATCAAGAATTTGTTCCACTGCGTCGACAATCCCATCTTCCGAGCTGTACGGTCATGCAAAATTTGAACCGTAACACAGTCCTCACTATAAACTGAAGCCAACTTGCGGTGGGTTTCAGCTCCAGTTTTCCCTTTCAGCAAAAAATCTAATGATAGCACGCAACTCCAAGGTGGACACGGTACGGAACTCACTCGCCACAAGACTCCTAAGGTCGACCAGGTTATCTCATACATCTCCAGAAAAATCAGTGTTGCCACAACACCCTAACCAACATTCCCTGCAAGTTTCAGATTTTTCTCCCGCTTTAATGTTGGTTTAAAAAATAGGGGAATGGAACTTGTAATAATAATTCATTGTAAAGCGTCTTACCTGATGGAGTTTCAATGACATGCGGACGGCTGGGGCGACGACGCTTTTTAATAATTCCATATCGGAGAAAATCCATTCATCCCGCAAAGAAGTGATACGGAAATCTCCCTTGAAGAGCGCATGAAGACCGTATAGGAAAAATTCGACACTGCAATTGAAAAATACGCCATATATAAAACACTAATGAGCCGTTAATGAAAAGATATTTATTAATTACAATATATTGTAAGCAACAACCGATAATTCATTGACTGATATAGGTTTTAAGTTTATTGAAAAGTATAATCTAATTCTAAATTGTTGTTCAACAGCATTTTTGAAAAGACGATTGTAAGCCGTAAAATCAACAAAAAAATCGATCATTGGCTCGGCTATATGACTATGCTAAATCAACAATTTTGCATCAACACTTACCTCGATATCGTGTTGTGAGAGGCGGCTCCAAGAGTTCGACGGCCGAGCAGACTCAAGGCGAAACACAGGGACACCAAAGTGGAATCTTTACCGGAATCGACCAGTTTCTGCAGAAAAATAGTTTTGATTGCAGCTATACAAAATAATATTTTTGATCTGTTTGCCTAGTCGGTTTCCCTTATTACGTTTTTAATTTTTTTTTATTATTTATCAATTTTTTTTCTAAAGAACAATTTTTCATACGTTCAAGTTTTCAATTCTCTGAAAATAAGTGAGGTTCATAAAATTTCTTTAAACTATAACCTGATTGGCAGTTGATATGGGGAAAAAAACCAATGAGGTTTTTGTGCTTTAAAAGGAAACAATATTCGAATGAAAATTCGATACTCATTTTTTTCTCTATAACAATCCTGATTCATGCTTTATTTGCCCTGTAAGGATAAATATTGATTAGCAAAGACGCTATTACCTGCTCTCTTTTGTCGTTGCAAAACTGAATCCAGTCGAGATATATGGAACAGAATGATGTGCGAGTTATACCAGCCGCTCTGAAATCGTAGTCTTCGTCAATATTCATATTGAACACTGGATCCAATTCGACGAAGTTTTTACTCAACGTCGGATGCAGAGCGTCCAGTATCACAGGACTCTCAAGCCAGGCTTCGAGCCTTTCAGAGCCGACGGCGTAATAAATTATACTCTGGAAAAATTATTGTAAATTTACCACCATTAAATTTCAAATCGAGGAGATTGATGGAAATCACAATGCTACTTACTTTCACATAGTAAGTGACCAGGACTTTTCGAAAGTCGAAGACCTGAAGCATTGATATGGCAGAGTTGTCGGATATGCTGTAGCCCTCGAGAATGTAGCTGGCAGCTGTGACTTGCCAAGCTAACCATCTCAGGGAAAAACTCGCGTTTAGACTTAGCAAATGAGGAAGATGGCCTGGCTCGCAGCAGCACCAGCCTGTCAATAAGATAGACAAATTAGTGGGGAAGAAGCGGTCTCCGCTGGAAATTGAAATTGTGAGTTAATATTTGTGTATAGAATGAAAAACTCAGCAGACGATTGTATAACGGTTTATTATTCCTTGGCATCAATCGTATTTTGAAAAGGCCTTTCCCTTATTTAGTATCTAACCCCTGATTTTTTATCTATTGGCTCACACACAGTAAGTACTTCCACGATATGAGTATTTTTCGCTGTTTCACCAGTGCTTTGACCAGTATTTTGATTTTTACAGGCCCCACAACTCAATATATTTGAACGCTCAAGGTCTTGAAATATCCATGAGGGGATTGAATGCCGACTGACTCGAGGGTCAGATAGTGTACTTCCAGGTTATTCGCATATTGGCAATATTTTGATTTTTACAGACCACAAATGTCAATATGTTTCAACTCTGGGGAGTTTAAATTTGTCTATAAATCCACTGAACATCGCTTGATTTTTATTATTTGGGTCACACACAATACTTCCTCGAAAAGCGCATTTTCAATTATTTTATTGTAGTGCTCTCAAATTGTTGGGGTATGAAGTTGGGCTGTGTGAGCTATGGACACCACTGGTTTTACTTAATATTCGCATTCTACAAGTCTTGATACGTAAAAAATTAAATTCTGAAGAGTAGACAGTTCTTTTTGTTGGCGAGTTTTTGAGAATATATCTACCTTGATTGTCTTCAACGCCTTCGGAAATAGCTTCCACCTCTCGCTGCTGGCAGTACGTGCCCCTGAACTCGAGCCCACGCATTTGAAAAGTCACCAGACCGTTGCCGATTTCGATGATATGGACGAGACAGTTGAGATAATCGGAAGCCAAAACGAAGCAGTCACCTTGCCGCACGATGCCCCATCTCCCTGCCATTAAAAATATTCAAAATATAAAATAACAACTGTCCAATTAGAAAAAAGCAACAAACGATTGTACGGTGGCTTATTATTTCTTTGCATTAATTCCTATGGTTCGTAATGATTTAAGATCTAAATCTGATATAATTCCTATGATTTAAGAAGACCATACATTCGTGATTTAACTCTTTCAAAAAGACAAAGATAAAAACAGATTGTATAAAAACAGAAATGTTTAATTTTCTTTCCCTCAAAACCTTCCAAAAATACCCTGAAATTGGAGGTAGCGATTTGGTCAAAGAATTCAGCCATTGTCTATCCAGTAGTGATTTTTGTTGAAAATGTCAAGAATTTAGCTATTATAGTTTCATCAGTAATTAGTATATAGTAACTTTTTTTTATTGTTTATTCGGATTCTACATGCCGTAAAACATCAAACTTTAAGGGGGTTAGGAAAAGGTTTTCTTGGGCGATTACAATTTTTTATTATTGAATAATAAACCAAAATCCTCTCCTCAAAATTTAGAGGAGCGAACTGTTGCAGGGTTGGTATAATAAGCAGAAGCTTCCTATATAATCAATCATAAAGTTCAGAGAATATTGATACTTCGGCTCACCCAGGATAATATCGCCGCATAATGAGTGTTGAAGCGAGTGCGTTAGATGTTCGTAGAAGATTGAATTCAAATTGTTATCGTCGGCGCCAAGATTGCGATCCAAATGCGAGCAGAGCCGTGTGTTCGAATGGTCGACTCGCCTTGTGTTGTAGTCCCTTTCCCAGAATTTGATAGGCCTCACGTACGAGCTGATAAAGATTGCGCTACCTGGAAACCAAATTCAAGTAATGGCCATTGATATCAAAATTTTAGTGATATCGCTGCAATTCCAGCGCAGTGCATTTAGCAGGAGGATGTTTCGGCCAGTAGCGATAGAGCGAGTTCATGTAGAACACATGGGTTATTAGGTTCTATAGCTCAAGCACAGATATCGCGAGCATCGAGAAGAGTAGACGTATAGCTAGCTATCACTTAAGATACGTAAAATGTTCAGAACATGAAAACCAAGGAGGTTATTTAAAACTTGGGTCGAAGTTCGAGTTTTCAGAAAGTGCCAAATAACATCATCTTCCACAAAAATTCGTTAAAAATATTAAATTCTTATTTCTATTCTAAATTTAATTTTTTAAACCCTTAATTTACAACAGAAACACAGAAGAAACAAAAAAACCCATGAAAAACTATTGAGACAGTCCCTATTTTAAAATTAGCAGGGTTATCAACATTTAAGCGACCATATTGAAAGTGACTGCAGCGCTGCCATCAATAATGTAAATCACAAACAGGTTAGTGTCTACTATACCAGGGAACAATTTTAGCATGATCCACTCACCGAGAAATGGATTTAGAGGAGCCGAAACCAGAGCAGAAACGGCCGCCTGCAGGAAAGTCATAGCAGAATGCGGCACAGAGAACGGTTGGGCAAAAGCGTGAAACGCTGACCCCCACGTGATTTGCCATGGTGCGATGTACGTGACAACGAATTGAATCTGCAACAAAATTACACAAATCAATTCTGTCAGAGTTGTAGCAGAAGGGCAAGAGGGAAAATGCAGCCATCTTTCACAAGCCTTATCAGTGATCCAGTGTGATTGGCCAGTGGGAAAGCCATTGAATCGAATAGCACACTCTAGTGTCTAAACATAAAAACGGTCAAGGAGGCCAACGTCTTCAGGTAGAGAAAAATACGGGCAGCAATAGAGAGTACTACAAGTTGGAAAACCTGACTAGTTCTAGCAAAGAGTAAAATTAACATGCTCTTCATGATAATCAGGAAGGCGAAATAGATGTGAAAAATTATTAAGCTTGTCAATAGATTTTTCTCTCGCTGCCAGTATTTATTAGACCACAAAATATTTCATTGGTTTTGATCCATTCTATTACAATTACCTTAAGGAGGAACTCGTACGTCTTGTTTAGAAGAATAGCCGTGATGAAATAATCGAGAAGAAAAGTGGACGAATACTGCGGAAAATCAACTTGGAACAGAAGGACGGCGAATGTGAGGACCAAATATTGGTCGTGAGGTTGCGAGAAGGCAGATCGCAATGCTTTGAGAGCGCACAATGTGAGGATAAGAGCTGCATAACCGGGACCCATTTCCTTTGTTAACGGACCAGAATCTGAAGTAAGCCGGCCAATCATTAAGACCGGGTAGATGATATTGCTTTCCACGACGCACAACCACACGTACAGCTATAAAAAAATACACATTAGAGTTAATGCGATTCTCTACACAGTGAAATATTGTTGCAATAGTCTTTTGCATTTCAAGTTTGGTACTGGTTACCTAGCGATCAGGCTTATTACAAGCGCTCCTTTGAACAAGCTCAAGCTTAGCGGTTGTTCATTTGTTTTACAATAGAAACGGTGGAATTTCAAAATTTCGAAAACAACTATGGACAATTTTTATTATATTGATTCTATCGATGAATAATGCCAATTCTGACATTTAGATTCTAGCAACAGTGACAGTCGAGTCAGGTTTTACCGGTCACTTCCGTCCTCTTCGCCAAAACAAATTAACCCATTTCCTGGCCAAAATTTGAAATCTTAGAAATCTCTCAATTTTCCGTTGGTTAGTTCTTTATTCAAGACCTCCGAAACTGAAACAACAGTTGAAAACTATCAAATTTTAATTACTTTCATTGCTATTTAGAGTAAAAGTGAATCTCAGTTCGCTCAACAAGACTGGTTGAGGGCGCTACTCCTGCTAGGACATTAGAATTGAAGCTGAAAGGCATGGGAAACCGAAGTCAACCGTGCCAGGATAACAGTGGAAATAAAGTGAGAAGATGAAAATTGTAGGAAAATTAAGGAAATCCATATTTGCCCGGAGTGGACAGAAAGAAAAAGGATTGGTCATAAATTCCAATAGAGCACCGCATTCCCCGATTGGCACCTTTCTCAAACGCATAAGTCTCACGCCCCGGAAGATGATTATTCCAAGAAAAATAGCGCTAATGGAATTTTGTCAAACATCTGGTTGGAACACTACTAGGATGTTCCAAAGAGTTGTTCCCCTGGCAATGAGGGGCGTAAACAGTATTTTTGATTGTGCCTAGTTACTCGATTTTTAAGAGCCTGTTTAATAACGTAGGCACCTTATAATATTACCTTACTATACAAAACTTGTTTTACGATTGAGCATTTTTGTTAAGCTTCTTTATCGTCTTCATAGATAAAAATTTTAATAAAAAACTGTCTCGAAAATTAAGCAATAACACACCAAATTAGGGACACGAACAGATAGAAAATTGTTGTTGGAAACCTAAAGCAAGTGGAGGTTGCAAAATAGCAACAAGCACTCTGGAAAATGGCATTTTCGCAACTGGAGCTTCCCTGCATTTCTCGCAGTACTTGCATCATTTCATGCATCAACTACTAAGTCACTGTTTCCGCTTACCTTTTCAAACCACATGACTGAGGGAGGATGGTGCGGCTCAAAATGGGTCTGATGATTGTGACGAAGGACCGGCCGCGCCAAACAAAGCCAAGGCAACTGTTTGCGCAGCTGAGGCATTATGTAATGTAGGAGAAAACCGACAGCAACAGCAACGCTTCCCATAACCTGAAAATAATAAGAAATAGCAAAAATACGTCGGTTTTTAGTATGAATAAAACAATTATTATTATTCAAGTCAATACTAACGGGGTTAAGCTCCGGCTGGAGAGCTGTAAATATAGAGCTGCTGTGAATGCCAAACACGAGAAGAGCGATGACCGTGCATACGAGTAAGTCGGATTTGAGCCTTGTGTTGACTGTCGATTGAAGTTTCTTCGGCAAAGGGTCATCATCCGGTTCATCTTTGGTTTCTTCTGTCTTGGGAAGTTCCTCCTCCACCCAAAGGTGGGCCTTGAGAATATTAATAATAGGACCCGGGTCGCTAGAGCTACGGCTCAAATGGTAGCTCGTGGCGATCATGAGACCGCAGTAGATTGAGAAGAGAATGTGCTGCGACGATTTTTCTTCACTAAGAGCCCCGTAAGCAAAGCCGAACAAGAACACAAGGGCGACACAAGATCGGAAGACACAGTAAAAGGCACCGCTTAAGCTGCAAGTCGCATTCCCTCCAAAGACATGCATGTCCACCTGTTCTAGCATGTACATCGCGAACGTGTTCACCTGAGGGAACAGTCCTAATCCGAAAAATACAGGGAAACACAGGAGAAGAACGCGGAGCGAATCGCTCAGAAAGATCGCCAGATTGAGCGTTTTGAAGGTGAAACCGTAAATAGAAATGTTGACGTTCGTTTTTGGCAGGTTGAAATGCAAGATGAGGATTATCGATGCAACAAGGACGAAATAGACTGGCCGCGAGAAAACAACAATTCGATTATAGCCATGCGTTGGCGAAGCCGTGTCAGGCTGGACGCTCTTGATGAGCGAGTATTGGCTGCCGGCCATGACAAAACAAAGTATGAAAGCTTGGATGTCTCGGTAGAGTTGAAGATAAAGAAGAACGGATCCCAAGATACCGACGCTAGATGCGAGGAAAATGCTCAGCATTGTTTCAGCCAGCGTGAGATTTCTATCAAGAACCGCTAACAGGGTTAGGCGGTCAAAACGAATTTTCACGTAAGGGCACCAATCGTAGCGGTAATATTTGCGCGGTCCCCTCGGCGAATCAAGCTGGCTAAGGAAAGTTAGCTTGTGCCCTGGAGGCCTGGGATTGGATTCGAGAAGCGGTTCCGGAGGCGGCAGTGACAAAGGAGGTGGTGGAGGTGGCAAAGGAGGTTGAGGAGTAAACGCGTACAAGGATATAGGCTGAGATGGAATTCGCGGTGTAAGCGACTGGAGGATAAATGATCCGCGAGGCGTCTGCGTCAGCTGGTGGAAAGTGCTGAAGGCGGCCGACGAAGATGCAGGAACTGCAGGGAGAATTGGACTGATCCGAGGGATCGACGGAGCCGGCTGCGGAGGATTCTGCGGCAGCAGGCAACTCAGCTCGGTTTTCTTGCTGCTGCTACTATTGTTGTTCACATCGTCCGGCTTTGATTCATTACTGCTACCTGCACCTAGAAAAAGATTTTTCAAGAAGTACCATAAAAATAGAAGAAGAAAAATGTAGAGAACAGAAATAATAAATGTGCTTCCATCTTGTTTTATAAAAAATAAACATTCTGTGCGGTTTGCAGGGAATTTGCATCTAAGGAAAAAAATATCAGTTGAACTCATAAAACCAACTGAATTAGTGTTTTTAGGGATGTCTAACTCTTATTGATGGTCATATTTGCAAAAACATCAATGCTAATTCCCTGCTATCACCTAATTTGTCTCCGTAGTGAAGATTTATTAACTTCAAGTTATTTCGGACTCTTTGATCGCTTTACAGTTTGGATGATTTTTATAAAATAAATTTCAGACTAAATTAAGCCTGTTTACAGATTTGGTACTAGGGGAAAGTTATGCGAGCAACTCAATCGAAGGATAATGATGTATGAAGATCGTGATACAGCAAATCGATCTGGTGAGCAATTCACACTCCATGGGTTGGTTCGTTTTCTCCAACAAAAGAGGAAACTGGCACCCAACTCTACACCTAACTCTTGGGGATTTCTTCAAAAGCGGAAATCTTCCTAGTAAGCCATAGCTCGGTATGAAACAGGGACTAAGAGCTAGTCCGGAGTGAACAATTAAGCACAGCCAGACAATTTTGACAAAGCATACTACGCCACTTGGCTGTTCTAACTACAGGAAATTTTCTCCATTCACTGTCTTGCATCCTTCAGCCTCCGAAACAGATCATTCGTCAATCAAGGACAAGTGGAAGTGCGCTCAGCACACTCTCCACAACTTTTGGTGTCGCTGGAAAAAAGAATATCTATTGGAGATGTTGGGCCGCGCTCGCAGTAACCTTCAGCAGCCTCCACCAAGGTGGCATTGCCATAGATGATGGAACTAGCTCAAATAATTTAACCGATTCGAGGAGCATACGGCGCCTTTGTCCACTGCCATCAGGGATCAACCTATTGGCAGATTTTCAGAGATTTCACATCTCCAGCATCTGACTGACCTTTCATGCCGATTTCCCGAATTTCAGCAGCAAGGGAGGATTTTACAACATTGCCAAAAAGCCAAACTGTACCGTCTGCGTCTTGTCAGGGTTGAGGAGATACAAAACGTTGTTGTATTTTTTTTAACGTATTACTATTAATGGCACAAGGCCAAGACCTACGTATCCTCTTTTTCATGATTTGGGAAAGACCAATAAATGCGCTAGTTTGACAAGGCTTGTTAATAACAGTTAGGGAAGGAGTCGCTGGACAGTAAAGACAAACACACTCGAAATGGTCAAAGAAACTTACCAGATGGAGATTGGCAGGCCATAAGTGTAAGACCGTGGTGCCGAGGTTTGTGACGACCTTTCCGACAACGCCGCCTTTCCTTCGCCCAACCACTTACAACTGAAATCAAAAGCGTAGATATTTAGCTATTACAATTATTTTCATCTCAACATGATGTAAAATTCTTTGAAAGCATACCTGATGTATTTGGTGTTTTAGGTATAGCTCCCGTCTCTTGAGATGAGGTTCCAACCGCTGGGAGGGAATCGCCATCTTCATCCGGCGCTATTAAGAAAGTACACTATGAAGGGGCGAGCTTTAGATTGAAAAAAACCGCACTACCAAACATAATTACTAAAAAAAATTGTTTTGAGTGCTATTTCTATTTTCTAACCTTCTGAATCTCAGTTTTCATCTCCTAGGATTGGAAATTACTAGCTATTACTTTTATTTAAATTTTATCCATAAAGAAAAACCAATTTTTAGACATAAAAAAATATAAATGTGAATATTTCACAGCAACAGTTTCAATCGATTTTCTCGTTTCAACAAAACTTATAAGCAAACAATAACGAAGGATGCTACATGTATTTAAAAAGGTTTTATCAGACATTATACAAGTTCTTGATTTAAAAGCAACTCAGTATTTCAATTCACAAGTTTTTTTTCCGGTATCATTTCAGACTTATTATATTGGATACGGAAAATAGAATGTACTAATTCGATCGATTGGTAGATGAAAAAAGATGTAATCAATTTATCTGTGATTAAATCCTTTTAGACTTTTATCCTTTGTATAGATTTTTCACACTTTGGTGAATTGAAGAAAAATCTGAACAATTTATATTTTTCTAGTGACATAGTTCCAAACAACTGAAATGAGGATTGCGAAGGAATGTTTCACAGTGCGATACACAATAAAAGCGATATATTTCAAACAGAAATCTCGATGAATGCAAGTGAGCGCAAGAGCTATTTAGAATGGGTATCAATGGCATTATACAAGTCAATAAGTCTCGGCTTGGCGCAACTGACTTCGGCCAATCAGAATTCAGTCCGCTCTTTCCATTTCTACTTCTCCCATGTGGATCAATTTTTAGAAAAGCGGCCAAATAATGACCATAAGTCAATATATATATAGTATCAAATTCTATTATTTTTAACATTAAATCTCAATATCCCGTATCAACAAGTGCCATTGTGTCGTCTGGCATTTGTTTGACTCAATATGAAATGTTGATTGTTTTCTATTTGATACCCATCCTCAGTGCTAGGAGAAGCAGCGGACAGTGTTGCCAAGTCTCCCTTTTTTGGGGAAAACTCCCTCAAAACGAAGCCAAAATAAATCGTTCCCCTTTTCAATAAATCCTCCACCATTTTCGTGTTTGCTTTTCTTTTCCCTCTTTTAATGTGCAATGTCAAAAAATGGAAAATTTAGAAAATAAGCTATTTTTTTATAGTTGACATGCTGACAAGTTGAGCGATGATTTTTATATTTATGCTCTCTTTAAAACAATTTTTTTGTTGAATCTGCTAGTTTTTTGCATGCATTTTTCAAATAAGACAAAATTGTTCGACCGGCATTTGCCCAATTGATATTTTTATATTAACGGCTCTGAATATTTCTACCCTTTTTTGTTTGAAAAAGACCAATTTCCCCCTTTTTCTGATCGAGGTTTCCCCCAAATCTCCGCTTGAGACCTGGCAACACTGGCAGCGGATGAAGATGAAAACGTCATTGATCACAACACACGGGACTGAGCACGGTTCATGCGACAAACCGAGGGTGAATCCTTGTTAGTACTTACGAGGCTGTTCTAACAGACTAAGAGAGGTATCTGACAGGGTGTCATCGGAAAACGTAAGACCCCAGTAGACCGATTGCCTCGTATCACCTGTATTTCATTATCGCGGTAAAACGTGTAAAAAACAGCATACAGAAGAGAAAAATAGATGGAAGAGTTTGAAACATGATCCACTTGCGGAAAAAGGAAAGAGCGAATTGCGTTACGATTAGTCGCTTTCAAACGTGAAGGCTTGGCGCAACTGACTTCGGCCAATCAGAATTCAGTCCGCTCTTTCCATTTCTACTTCTCCCATGTGGATCAATTTTTAGAAAAGCGGCCAAATGATGACCATAAGCGTGAAATGAAATAGATCGAAAACAATTCCAGAACAGAACGCATGACGGCATTGAAAGCGAGACCTGCTCCTTTTTTAAAGCAATGACCGCTTCAATGAATGACAAAAAATACATCCTTTAAGCGATAGCTTCATTGTCCACTTAGCTTTTGATTCAAATCCAATATAACCAAGAGCTTGAGTCATTTTGCAGAGAATATCAAAAGTTTTAACCCAGAATATGGATTATTCAAAATATCTCACAAAATTTACTCACAAGGTTGAGTCCTTTCGTTTTCACTGTCGGTATTATGAAAAAGCCAATCAAGTCCGCTCGGACTGAGTGTTTCTGCGTCTATTTCTTCATCGACGCTCGGCCCCATTCCGACTCCAAGCCTATGGCTTAGTCCGGATATTCCAGGGCCCGGACCGACTGTTTCACGACGTCCTGGAAGAATTTCGCATGTCAAAATGGCAGCAATAAATTTAACACGACAGCCAATTGAGATTTCTAAGATACAGCCAGTCACAAAAACGAGGCCTAATAAAAGGTTGCTTCAGTCTCAGAAAAAACATAAATAAATCAATAAAATAAAAATAAAAAATAATAAATAAAATAAATAAAATGAATAAAATGAATAAAATGAATAAAATGAATAAAATGAATAAAATGAATAAAATGAATAAAATGAATAAAATGAATAAAATGAATAAAATGAATAAAATGAATAAAATGAATAAAATGAATAAAATGAATAAAATGAATAAAATGAATAAAATGAATAAAATGAATAAAATGAATAAAATGAATAAAATGAATAAAATGAATAAAATGAATAAAATGAATAAAATGAATAAAATGAATAAAATGAATAAAATGAATAAAATGAATAAAATGAATAAAATGAATAAAATGAATAAAATGAATAAAATGAATAAAATGAATAAAATGAATAAAATGAATAAAATGAATAAAATGAATAAAATGAATAAAATGAATAAAATGAATAAAATGAATAAAATGAATAAAATGAATAAAATGAATAAAATGAATAAAATGAATAAATAAAATAAATAAAATAAATAAAATAAATAAAATAAATAAAATAAATAAAATAAATAAAATAAATAAAATAAATAAAATAAATAAAATAAATAAAATAAATAAAATAAATAAAATAAATAAATAAAACAATTAGTATAATAAAATTAATAAAAAATTTTTTTTTTCAAAACTAAAGTTTATTTGAGGTATTAGTGTCTTACTAGGACGACTTCGTCTCTTTTTATGACGATGATGAAGACGGCCCCTACCCTCATCACTGACGTCCATCACCTCAGCGCATTCCAGCACTCCGCTTAAACTCTTCGCTCCGCTCTGTTAAGAAAATCATTTCTCTAATTAATAAAATACGTAATACAATTACAAGATCAGCACTTTTCTATGGAAGACGCAGAAGCAAATCTAGAAGTCGGCAGGATCCTTGACATCGTCAAACCAGACCTTAACGACTCACTATCCGATGATGATGCTCGAAGTGATAAAGATGATCTGTCTCCAGTTAAAGGGAAGAAAATTGAATAAATCGTTGACGAACCATCATAATTATATTTTTATTATATCAACACGTAGGTTTCAGAAAGCTTTTTTCTTTCTAATCTTTACATCCCTATGAAAATTCTCCCCGTTCCAAAGTTATGCGGTAAAAACCGGCTGGAATCAAGTCCAACAACACCTTCAAAATCAATAAAATCTTCAGAAACCGATAAAATCCACTTTTCCAGTTCGAAAGAGCAGTGTGAAAAAATTTAAGTAACCTAAAACATGCACCGGGTCTTAATGAGCTACTGTGTGGAATTTCAGCTTCATCAGTAGTTTGATTATGAAAGAGTAACAGACAAAAATCCTTTGGCTTTTATACATATGTTCAGTCAATTTACCTTTCACATAAATAATGTTACCACAGCCGTCATTCTCTGGCTGAGGTACAATTATTTTCATCCTTATTCCAACATATTTCTCAGTGGAATCCAATGTAAGTTTAGTCTCGTTTTATTCTAATTTTAGATCATTCTACAAATCATTTCAGCCCAAAAACCTAGGAATCGAATTTTGACACAAAAACTCACAAAATCCCTTTCATGTATCAGAGAATCGAATTCTAGAAAAAAATTGTATAAAATAAAAAATAATAAAATTTTATAAGAAACAACGGCTGCGACTTCACGATAAAAAATTAAGCTTCTTTGCTAGAGATTCCTTCTCAGCAAAACTACGGTACACTTTCATACTAATGAGAAGTAAATTGATTAAAAGTTACGCGGATTTAGGGTATTGAAATTCATAACCGGGTATTGCAAAGGGAAGCCAAAAAAGGGACAATAGGGAAATTTTCCCGTTTAATAATGATCACCCTAGTCGACATACTTCAACAGGTGTTTCCATGGTATACAGACTTCCTTGCAGTTTAAGAAAACGTACCATTGCGCAGACCAGATTTCTATGGAGCGAAACCTGACTCAACGATCTGCTGCTTCCTGCGTTGACCCAACTCGTACTTGCAATGCTCTCTGCGATAAAAACAAAACAAAATTCACTAAAACTGTCAACATTTTAAAAACACTAGTAATGATTGTATAGTGGCTTATTATTCCTTATTATTCCCTAACTCCCAATAATCATGTAAAAACATCAATTTGCGATAAGAACTTGTCCGAATATTTGTGAACATTTTCACCTAGAAGCAGATTGGTTAAACTAAGGGTGAACTCCGAAGTAACTATGGTAATATCAACCATTTTTCTCCTTCTTAATTTTCAAACTAAAGCTCAATGGTTCGCCAAGCGGTAAAACTAAAGAATGTTTGACGAACATTCCAACGAGTATGTAACATTTTTACAGCACTGTAAGTTCTCGCGTTATACCCCGTTGTCAATTTTCTGAAAATCTTGCAAATTCTACATGAAAGCTGAGATAATTCGAGAACCAGAAAAGCTATCGACTCTGCGATGGTCTCATGGATTCAGCGTCTAAAAATCTATAGAAATTGATATTAAATACATCTTTGTCTGAAAAGTGTTAGATAATATGAATGATCTCCCCCTTCAAACCCCTAAAATAGAAACCCCTAAAGAAAGAATTTTTTATTTTATTCGATAATCGGATTCTACAAGCGTCGAAACGTAGGACATCAGATTTTGAGGGTTTTTTCCAGGCTTTTTTTACAATGGTTTATTATTGAACAATAAACTAAAATAAATTGCTTGTGACATTGATGTAATTACCTTTACGAAGCGAAGATATATTGCAACTGCAGGGACCGTCGCTGCTCTCGGAACTGTTCTTTCGGTGGACATCAACTTTGAGATCTGCTGGGCAGAAGACAGTTCTCATAAAATAATTCGAGAGTAAAAAAAAGTAGGAACCTCCAAGTTCTAACCTAGAAGGGAAATATACCTAGACCTCGATGGCACAATAATTTGTAAAAGGACATCGAGGTAGTTGACACCACGAATCTGATAGATATTTTCCAGAATAAATTCTCACCAATAGTGCTGGCCATTTGCTGATTCGCAATTTCATTGCTATCAGCGACAGACGAAGCAGGGGGACTGCAGTCGGGCGTGAAACTGTTCTCTGCACCCGAGCGTTTGCTGCTGAGGACTTGCATTTCAATGCCATCTTCCTCGCCACTGAAAGAAATCGAAAAAATAATAATAAAACCGCGATACGTGAAATTACGCCTGTGAAATTGTGTCAGCTATTTTATCTATCAAATTCTACTACACACTGTTCAATAAATTTCCTACCAACTCTCATTCAAAGCATCTCAAGTGAAAAACGTTTTCGACAAAAGTATCAGTCGATATTACGGAAAAAAATAATCTTACGATATTGACCGAGTCAGCGCACGGTCGCCGGTGAAATCGATATTGCTGGCATTCTCGTTAGGCATGTGAAGTCCATACTCGTTAGTCGGCTCCTTGTCCTCAGGTACGGGCTCTTCGACCATACATTCGGGCCGATCGAACAGACGATGAAGGGACAGATTGATGATCTTCGTGGTTGAGAATATAACGGCTACACTCGTACAATAGGCGCTCCAAAATACGATTGACGGAGGCAAGTACTGGAAAGGAAATGGAAATAATTTATGGTAAAGTGTTTTCGAGATTTAGTGCCAACAATTCTGGCTAAATCAAACCTTGATCCATGTTTGAGACGATAACAGGTATAACCAATTATAAAATCAAGAAACGTATAAAAAAACCACAACGTTAGTTCTCTACAACTGTGATTAAAAATTAGCCAGAGGATCCAAACATACAAAACGCACGAATCAGATTAATAATGCGGAAGTGCAGTATGTGAGCCTTACTATGCAAGCCAAGTTTTGTAAAATGCGATCATTTTATGCCAAGGAAACTTCAGGCGAATGAACAGATGTCGCTATGGCTCCACGTCGCCCTGAAGATGCCCGAATAGGCGAAAGTGCTCGGCCAGCCAATAAAGAATCGGAGAATGAGTCGCCTGGTTTTTCTCCCCCTCACAACTCCTGTACATCACTCTCGTTATTTTTTAATTTAATCGCTATATTAGTGATCTTCCATTTCTGACTTCTGGCTCCTAGCTAGAAAAATAGCTCTATTTTTTTTATTTTTTTTTTTTGAAAAAATTATTCTTTTTACATTATTCATTTTTTTCGAAAAAATAAATGACACATTTTATTCACATTAACAATCATTTTGGATTTTTGAACTCAGCGGAGATTGGAGTTCTATAAAATTAGGACAAACAAAAGCTCGATAGATTTAGTTACGAAAGATTGAACGATAAGGGACGTTTCAGCATTTTTTAGTAAGAATATTATTTCATTTTTGGGATTACGTCTCAAATATCAACAGGAGAGAGTGCCTTGATTTAGCCCTCTGGGACTATGATCAACTCAAAATGTACAACCACCCCAATTAAAAATAATTAGAGGAGAAAATTCAGTACATTTTCCTATATTTCATGGAAAAAATGCCAAAGGACAGGATTTTGTCGTTATATATTTTTTGGCCTCTAGGTCAAATTTTGAGTGCATTGGAACAATATTTTTCCAAGTCTATTACACTCAAAGGAAATGTGAGGGAAAAGGATGGCAAACATTTCAATCCACTTATGGTGGATTTCACCAAACAATTTGAGTTGGAGTTGGCAGTTAGCTGTACAGGCAACGCCAACAAGCAATGTGACCAGTAACAACCTTTGTTTTAGCTATTAACGTTGCTTGTTGGCGTTGCCTGTACAGCTAACTCTAATCCATCATAAGTGATAGTAAGAAAACTGATACGCTTAAATCTGTTCGTAAAGTGCAACTAGGAATATCTCCATGACACGAATTCGGACAAATTGTACCTAATAAAGTGAGTAGGCCAGCTCTTGCTCGACAATAGACTACAATCGAATGTTCTAGCGATTTGTCAACACCGAAATGGCTTTGGAACGAGGACAACTCCAATTTGTTAAACAGATCGCGTTCAAAAAGATCTCGACTCGCGGGATCTTACGTCATCGAGAGCTGTTCGTTTAATTTCATTTTTATTCCGAAGCGATCGTGTCGGCCGTAAAATCCTCATCGGAAATGAGCTCAATCGATGATGACTAATTATTGTTACGGGCATGGGACGAGATAAGCTCGAAGTTTAAGATAAGGTGCAGAATTCCTTTGTTTGGCTATTTATGGTTCTGACGAGATGATGCAGCGAAATGAAAGATATTAGCGCTTCGCTGAAACGCGGAGCATTTTGGAAAAAATGAAAGCGCACATCGGCAACGGAGACTACAAAGGCGAAAAAAGGGAAAGTCGCGATTCGTACCAGGTAAATGGTGAACGGGAGACAGAGCAGGAACAGCCACAGGTACAAGTGGAAAGTGTTGGAGAAGATGCTTTGATGCGGATCGTAGTACCATCCTCCAGTCAACGATGCCCAAACTCCTTGCCTCAGAATTTCCAACGTTTGCGAACCCATTCCGAATCCGATATAAAATGTGCGGAGAAAAATTCACTCGCGTCACTAGACAGAGGCGGAAAAACGAGTCGCCGAAAACGTCCGATCGCATCCCATCACAATGTCGACACTCGACTCGAAAAAACTTCGACCGTAGTCGAAAGAAAAACAAACCTCGAGGTCGACGATACTCGGATTTTCACAACAGCCGAGTGGGACTTTCGTTATTTTGATAGAACACGACGCGAGAACGATCCCCCATTGTAGAGCATCTTTCCACTAACTGTGGGGTCACTTCTGGGGCAGACAGCTGATTCACCCCTTACCGATATCAGTCGGTTCGATAACGTAAACGGAACAGTGTTGAGGAGCGAGCGCCTCTTTTAAGCTGTATCCTTACTCCAGTATTGTTTCCTCTAATATTATAATTATTTACCATTAAAGTTAATAATTACTTGAGTTCAATTTAGGAAAGCAGAATAATCGAAGTGAATAATCGATTAGCGATCGATCTGAATAATCGATTTATTGTTCTCGTATTAACGTTCGAATTCGTTGAAAAAATGATTAATGATTGATTGATTAATGATTAATTTTAAAAAGTTGCGTAGTATCATTAATTGCATAATAAAATGTCACAATAGTAAGTAATGAGAATCGATTTCTCGCTGAGTTCAAATTCAACCGAAATCAGTTTGTCACATAAATGTCCACGCAAAAAATCAGCCGACGAAAATAACTTTAGGAATAACAAAGTAAAAAAAAGAGGTTTGAGCAATTTTGTTTGAAATCTAGCCGCAAAAATGTTGCCATTGAGATAGACGCAGGAAATTTCCAAGTTTTGGACGAAATTTCGGATGTTCCTTCATAGTGAAAAATCTTTAGTTTCCTGAACCCCATTTGATTAAATAGAAGTGGTATAGTTTATGAACATTAGAGGATTTTATTTATTATTTTGTAAATTGGAGAAAATGGAAATTTCAGCGGTAACTACGTGAAGCAAGATTCGACAGTGGCCCATTGTTGGTTATCTAGTAGTTAGTTATGACCTTGGTTAGTTATCTAGCGTAACCGTATAAAAACCACCGATCATGAAAACTTCACGATCGGCTAATAATCAACACATTAGCCAAAACAATACAAGTCGTGGCAAGATTTCTCAGGTTTAGCTAGATAGAAGATAATCATGACACACAAAGGGAAAACAGATTTATTCTCTCAAATACAAACACTAAGAAGGCACTCCCGACCCAACCAGGGCTTGTATTCATAGTATTTTGTAATCACGAATACGAGCCTCAGGTTTAATGCATTCCTCAATGTGTCATCAGATAAATCTACCTAAAGGTTTTTTTTTACATGAGAAGCAATTTACTCTATATTCACAATTAGGAACAAAACTAACTGGTGTAACTGTTCAGTCGTAACAATATAAATAAACATAAATCGCAATTTTTTTTGTGACGATACAGTCGAGATAATTGCGCAACGTGGGTGAAGTTTAACTTAAGATTATAATTCAGTAATAGTGGATTTCACCGAAGAAAATTGAGTTGGAGTTAGCTCTACAGTCAACGCCAATAAGCAATGTGATAATAGTAAGAAAATTGGTAAGCTAACTCCAACTCAATTTTCTTTGGTGAAATCCACCATAAGAGCAAAAAATTTCAATCTTATGTGCAACAATAAAATTGGCTAAGTATAAAAGACTCTACACCCTTAAATTCTCTTCATGTAAAACCACAATCGTACATATTTTACAGCTTCGAGCCAATTTTATAGTCTTAACAGCCCGCGGAGCTCTACTCCTTAAATAGGGCCTACAAGGATTGCACAAAAAATAAATCAAATAAAAATAATTTTTGAAGTGAGAGGTAGACCAGGCGACATTTCTCAGCATACAAAATGCCCAAGCGCTTTTGCCCATTCAAGCGTCGTCAAGTACTTGGATGACTAAACATATCGCGGAAAAGAAGCCTGGTCAGTCTCAACTTGGGAATAATCGGACACTGTGCAGGGGGATACAATTCGGACCTGAATTGAGAGGGTAACGAGGAACGAAAATTTACTCAAGTCTAATTACAGGTATACAATGTAGCTTAACTGTCTTTTTTGGCAGCATAAATTGTGCAAGACCAACGAGATATTCGACGGTCCCTTAAAAATAAATCAAATCTATTTCTGCATTTTTTCATATTTTTCCAAGGTTGAACGTAATACCTTCTTGCCGAGTTAAAAAGCATAGGCGGAGTTTGAGATAAGCGCCGAGCACCCGTTTCATAAGCAGCGTGGAATGCGTCACTTCGCCGAAAGCAACAGAACTGAACAGATGGCCGTGCGGTTTGAACCCGCTAAATTGGGTCATCGAGTTCAGAGCCCGGTTAGCCCACATGTTGAAGAAGTCGTCGTACTCGTCTAGAAGTATCTGATCGAGCTCGTGCAGAATAGATTCTGCTCTTAGCAACATGTCGTGCAAATCGGAAACAATGTTTGGCCGGTGGTACGGATCAGCGTTAAACTTTACCGACTCCGTAGACACAATTTTCCAGCATTGGTAGCACGTAGGCTCTTTGAGTAATGTTTCGATCACATTTTTCGTCAAAAACAATTGCATATTATCGCTAACAGATTCCAACGGGCTAATAACATAAGAATACCAGTAGCTGAAGCCGAGGCTCGAAGATTTCGGTTTCAGATTGGCACTGCTCTTGCAGGCGTTTATCGAGAACGATGGTCGCATGTTGAAAGAGTCGATGAATTTCTTAAAGCACTTCTTAAATTCCAACGGCGTGACATGGCCTGGCTTCTCGCCGAGTACTTTTCTTACCCAATTGTTCACATTCGCCATCTGCAAGGTTTCAGTCGGTATCGTGCTGATCCGCGCTTTGTTCGTCATCACTTTCCTTATGATTGCACGTAGCGAGCGAATATTCAAGTAGAGCATGAATATGGGCAGCCTACGGTTCGAGAATAGAATATGAGGTCCATCTCCTTGCCTCATGGATTTCAAAAAATTCGCCAAGGCGGTGAGTTGCGTCAGGATTGAATTAGACGTTTCCTTGCTTACAGGTCGAAGGTCGCCTTTGGCGAACGCGTTATTAGATGACGACACTTCGGTGAAAAAATGCAAGTCCTTGAAAAATCTTACTGTGTCCATAGAACCTTTAGCTTTGATGATAAGAATCGCAGTCGCCAGATGCTCGTGAATTGAAGCTGGGTCTTTTTCCATTTGCGACTTGGCGAATTTCAATTTTTCCAGCGAATCGAACGGAATACCGCCCTTTTCCAGGTAGTCGTCGATCATTTCAACAAACTCCCATTGGATGATTTTGTCTTTGGATTGCAAGCTCTTGCAGCGGGCCAGATATTCGCGCATCAACTTGGTGACTTGGAACACGTCGAAGAAACAATAAACGCGTTCGGTCCGACTCAAAGGGTGAAGGAAAGCTCCAAAATAACCGCTCTCTTCGTTCGTTTCGACGCCTAGAGCTTGAAACGTTTCGTAATTTGTCAAAGAGCAGTTAGCTACGACAGCGTAGCATTTGACGCCGGCTGAATCCAAACGGCAAAGGTACTGGGAAATGAGATTGGCCCTTGTTAAGGGAGAAATTTCATCTATGAGACAGTACCCAAGGGGCAGTTTCCAATGGCGGTTCATAGCTGTACCGTAGAAGACGAGGGCTCGGGTCGCTTCATGGACGCGGTCGTGGTCGAGCTGGCCGTAGCCCAAGTCAGTATAGCCGTACAACTGCTCACCGTCCCATGACACGTCTTTACTCAATACAACTTCAGCCACGCTCAGACAAAACACGACGGAAAATTTTCCCGACTTGTAAGCTTCCTCTGTAATCAGTTTAAAAGATTTTTCGCAGAAACCAGGGCTCCCATCGGAGCGAGTCGCCCACGACCGGACGTCCTGAGGGTTTGGTAGATCCATAATCTGCCACATCGATTGATAACCTTTGGAAGAGTGCATTTGCAGAGCTATGGCAAACCGTTTGGTTTCCTCGGTTAAATCTGCATTATTGCTCCAGATCGTGGTCAAATCGGTGTTCTTCTTTTTCTCCAGCCTTTCCTGTATAATTTTGCTGAAAACATTGCGGAAAAATTCTATCCCCGACGAGGACAAGACAGAGCTGACGTGTTTAACAGCAACTTCCTCCATTTCGCTCCAAGCCTCCTTACTTTTGCCCAAAATATTTTCAAGCATTTTAATCTTCATGTTATTGAACTCGCAGAGATCGGTGGCTGATTTGATCAAGTTCAAACTTTCCGTCGACGCGTAAACGTGAGTATCGGCAAGTTCTTCTTCGTCGGATATCGTTACCGGTTTTGTCAGACTGGAAAACGCGCTCTTGCTGTTCTTGTTGAATAATTTCATTAACGTCACTTCCAAATTTTGGCGGAGAAGTTTACTTATGCTTTGGTTATCTTTGCCTTTATCATCATCGTTGTTTTCGCCTTCGTCTGCCCATTCTTCGCCGTTCTCGTCGGTCGAAGAAGTTTGAACGCCTCGATCGAATAGTTTCGGCCGTTTTATAGGCTTATCCGCGCACGTGGGACATTTTCTGTTCGGATCGTTGACTATGACATAGGGCACTTTATTGGACGCTTTCCCCGGAGTAGTCAATTTAAATGAAATCGGCTGGAGGCGGCGATTTTTCGGCGTGCGATTAACCTGCGAACGAACTAATTCTTGCGCAATGGTATTGGTCAGTGAGGTTATCTTCGAAGAACTTGGGTTTGTCGAGCTTGTTGACGTAGGCGGGGAGACGGGTAAAACTGTTGGCCGCTTCTGAGGATATGGTGGTTTCGTGTTTAACACACTTTGAAGGTATTTGACAATGGAGGTGTCGTCGAGAGACAGTTTTTTCAAGATGTCTCCCTTTGTGTTCGACGAACTTGGAGGGCTGGGAAGTGTTGCAGGAATGGATTTTTTCAGTTTAGGAGGCGATTCCTCCGGAAGCGGTTCACCATATTCGTCGAATTTTAACCTCTCCAGACATACGACTGGGTTGAAATGTTTCGGACCCAATATGGGTGCTGTATTCACAGGCGACTTTTGCTTTTTCTCGGGAACACCAAAATCCTCAGGTGCCCACAGTTTTAAGCGTGGCGATTGTGTATTCGATGCTTCCAAGATTGAATCGCCCGATCCTAGAGCTTTGGAGGCTTTAGGCATTGAGCTGGTTACTGGCATAGGGACGAACGTTGACATTTCCTCCACTGAATTTATCACTCGAATGTCGTCGGGTGAGACATCTTTTCCAACAGGAACCAAAACTAATTTACCAACTGCATCGGGACTTCCAATAGACTCAACGATCTTAGTATCGAGTGAGAAACTATCGCCGATTTTGGGCATTTTGTTCGGCAACGGAGAGTCGGGGGCATTTTTGAGGACTCTTTTTAAATTTGTAGAGCTCGCCCCATCATTGGCAGGACTGGGCGCAGATCCGACGTTTCTTGAAGAGACAATGAAGGATCCTGTGTTCAATTTTCCTGAAACAAAGACGGTGAAGGTGTAATAATTCACGGCCGTGCAATGACATGAGTACAATGCTGAAATTTTGAGCTGAACTTTCTTACACTGATTAAAATTAACTTAGGCGAAAAAAGATTTTGTCTTTAATTGTTAATAGGAAACGGGAGAAAAGCACAACTGCAAAGAGTTACAGGCAAAAAGAGCCAGAAACTTGATTTGAGGCTAAAGGTTTCCGATTTAGTTCAAAAAGATGACACTAGATGCTCGAAAATGAGCAGCATAACAGGTTTTGTGGCCACACTGCTGAACGAGTTCTGAAAAATTCTACATAGCCGCTGAGATAAATAGTCTAGCTAAACTAGATGATACAAAAGAAATACTCAGCCGTGTAGTTGAATTTGCGTTACTGGATGTGCTGAGACAACCGTTAATTTGATCCTGGTGAAATGTATAAGGAGTCTTTCAAAAATTAATTTTCAACTATTCTCCAAATTAGAGCAAAATCAGTTCAATAGGTCGCATAGATATTCAAGTATAAAAGATTTCAAGTTTCCAGACTCACAAAGCTGATGCGAACATTCAGCGCGCACAAGGCCATAATTTTTTCTAATTATACGGTCTAGTCCATAAAGACGATTACTGCTTGAAATTACGTACTACAACATACATGACCAACTGAAGAGTTGCGATTTTTTTAATTTTGCTTTACTTGAAAAGTTATAATTGAAAAAATGAAAATGAAAACTGAAAATTGAAGTTGTACAATTTTTCTAACTTTGATTTCGATCAAAAGAATTTATTTTTCCCATTATTTCTGTAATGCGGGTTTTTATATTCACCTAGTTGACGCGAAGGAACAGCGTCCGGCTTCAAACGTTCGAACTGGCCTTTCGAATCATAGACGAAGGTACGTTTTTCAAAATGGTTCAAGCAGACTCGGCAATTATTGACAATATACGCCACTGGCCTTTCGGACATTTGGATATTGAGACGTTTCGTCCATTCAAGAAAAACCTGGAAACAATATATTCACAAGATGGAACCATTAAGGGAAAAATATTAATGAAAACAATTAAATTTTAAAAGATAAACTACAATTAAAAAAATTATTTAAAAATATTTATAAATAACCATTGAGATGAAATATTTTCCCTACATACCTTGGCATCGTGAACAGGGAATGGGACGAGTCGAACCTTACTGTTTTCATTGACGTCGCAACCCGATACGCAGCATGTGAATATAGTTTTCTGCGGAGAGCAAAAAAACTGTTCAAGCGAAAGAGACAATATTCAAGAATGGTGACAGCAAAAAAAATTCGGCGACGGCGACAATTAATGGATAAATTTGTCATGATAACTTACTCCTTTTGGAAAGCGATTTTCTTCACCAACCGGGCAAAAATCTTTTGTCTTTGGATTTATAGGTCCGAAAGGAAAAGCAGGCATAGCTTTTTTGACAAGCGACGTCCTAGCGCTGGTTTTGAATTGATTCTCGGGAAAATGGTACTGGCACAGGAACATTTTGTGGGAAATCGCTTTCTTAAGTCCTCCCACGATCTTTCCCCAGTCGTCGCGCCTGCAGAATTCATTCAATACAAATCAAATAGTGTTCGAAGTAAGGAAACAAAACTATCTTAGGTGACATTGATCTGCACGTATGACATTCATTTTGCTTTTCGAGTGCATTCCAGCCTTTGGGCACCATCAGAAGCATAAATGGATCTTCATTAAACCAGAAAAGACGAGAGCGCTTTCGTTGAAGATAAAAGTTCTTCAGATAGGTTGCTAGGTTTGGCTCTTCTCGACACAGGTTAATTCAACGACAGGAAGAAAAATTTATAGAGAAGAATCATTATCACGTGTTATACCTAAATCTGAAATACGGATACATGGAAAGCGTACACCTCAATTAGCTAGTAACGGTGTTAGAAATAATATCATCTTACTTGACGATAAAATTCAAACAGTTCAGCCGAATAGTTTGCCTATTTGAGTAGGTTTTTTTTTGGAGTTCGTAAAATTATATTGGAAAAATTACCAAAGATTCGGGAATTTTTAAACCAATTGGTGCGATTTTGCCTTCTGAAAAATTTTCTATCACAAAATAAATGTATTCCTCTTCAATCAGTCTCCTTAGCAATTTTATAATGCAATAACGACTCTGTGTTATCATACCTCTGTGTTACCCGAGTTGACCACGGATATCAATTTCAACTACGCTAGCTTGCTGTACAAAAATATCTACCAAATAACCAACGAGCGGCCTTATCAAAATGCTGATCGTGAGTTCTTGGCCGGTTACAGTTAAGGCAAACTGACCAACCGCTAATAGAGGTTCGAGAACCCGTTTTCCAAGATGTTGTAATCTAACGCCATTGTCAAAGTTGATCGTGGTTCGAGAAACTGGCCTTAAGTTTGAGAAAGAAGATTAGCTTCCAAAGTTGCAGGACTCACAGTCCTGTGTCACCTTTTCTGCCTTCTGATTGGCAGCCTAACGTGAGAAAACTGAAGTGGTTCGTACCAGACCCATCCGTTATATTCATAAAAATTTTATGACATATTTTGCCAAGTTTATGGACTGACACATCATACCTCTGTGTTACCCTTGATCGACCATGCGTCGGTGCGATTATTCGGCTTCACCAAGTAATTTATTATTCTATTGAATCTGTGGACGCAGAAAATGCGAAGTGCGTAATGAAAGCCGATTGACCAGTAGCGTCAGCCCTACGACAATGAGTGACGCACTTGCTCTCAACGGAGTCTCACCTAACCCATGATTGATATCGACTTATCAAGCCTTCGTCATTCATTAGCCCTGGCATTACCATGGCTGAACTTCATGCATGTCAACTGTTAAGCTTAGCTTGAGGACCTGTTTTATCTTCTGCTGTAAGGCAGAGGCCTGTGAGCCCAACTTGAACCACCAAAACGGACAAACCTTTTGAGAGAAGCGCCATTATCGTCGAGCACAACTTTGGGGAACAAGAAAAATTTCACTGTTGGGTTCGCTTTGTGAGTTGACGGGCATTTCAATGCAGAACAAACCACTTCGCTTTCCTTGAACATCTGCAATAAAAAAAAATAGAATGATAAAATAGAACCATGAAAACACAGTTAAGTAATCACGTATTCTCTCCTGCGAGCAGGCACATTTCATGGGATAACGGCCCTACCCGGCTTAAAACTCGAATAAGCAGTTCAGTTACAGTCTGTGCGCCCCGGCAAAAGTTGTGTTGCCCAATTTTTTCGAACTGTCCACGTGGTAAAAACTGAGTGCCAATATTTTAACTTTAATTTTTTATTTTCTTATTATCCGCGACCGGGTCCGGTTTATTATTATTTTCTACTGTTATTTTTCCCCGCAAGTGTCGCCCAGAGGATTTTATTTTTATCTGGAGGATTTTTACCAGCTTCGTTTTGGTGAGCCCGTTCCCAACTTTTCATACTAACAATTTAATTCTTCTGCTAGGGAACTGAGTGAAATTTATATCTTTTATTTAACGTGCGAATCAGGGTTTTTTTTTTATTTGGAGTTTAACATTTGATACCCATTTTCCGCTATTTTTGTCAAAGCCTTTCGAAAAATACATTATTCTTCTGTCGCCAACGAGATAATTCTTACTTTTGTCACAGATTATACATTTTGTCTTACTGTACTGTTCATTTGGACTGAGCAGAAAGGCACACTGCTCAGTGCAAACACGCGGACAAATATCAAGCCCAAAGCTTTGACGGTTTAGTGAGTATTCAAAAGCACTATTGCTCAACAGTCCTTTCTCAACAGTGATACGTAATCATGCTTATTTCCCATCAACTATGTTTCACATGAAAAGGTTCAGGCGCCATTGAGTCACTCAAAGCCTCTATAATCGATAACCCAGTATTACAGTAGTTAATTAAAAAATCATAGACTTGAGCTTTTTTAATCTGATTTTTTAAGTCAATTCACGGCTTATTAAGGTATTGTAAATTAATGTGTTTGACTGTTTCCTTTTACTTTGTTCAAGGCGATTCAACGGTGGCCGCAACCTTCTCTAGCCATGAACGGCAACATCAAGCGATTCAGATAAAATATTGAATTTCTTAGTTAAAGTAACACTCGCCAACTGTTTCAGGCAAAATTTAGTCCCTGAAAGCGAATTCAGGTTGCCTAGGATAATTAATAAATCTCCCTCAACTGTCATAATAAGCCTGTCATAGTTGAACAAAAATAACTATAATAATAAAATGAACAATGATTATTAATCAATAAAACCACATACTTTGAAAATATTTCGACAATAAGTCTATTGCTCGTATTGAATAAGCAAATTCGACGAAAAAATATTATTCAAAATATTGCAGAATTTCATCTTAGCACCAGAAGAATTCATCTTCATTCTTGTTGCCAACAGCCGAAACGGGCGAACTAAAATTATTTCGACCAACTGATTAAAATTATCTTTCTGATTTAGTTTCAATAAGTAGTGATCGGCTAAAACTTCAAGCCAATTCTTGATGAGGCTCATCGAACGGAACGCTTAGAAACGTACCATCTTTCAAACGTCAAAACGGCCAGGTTTGAATGTACCGGAAAACAACGCAATACACAGAGTTCACAGAAAAGCATGAGCACGAAGGAATAGCACAGAAGAGTAGTAAAATGAGGACAACAAGTTGAAGAGCATCCGAACACTCCGAGCAGCACATTCGATATTCGTCACCTTGCTCAACTCCAACCGTTGACAAGGAGATGAGCGAAGAAATCGCTTGTACCACGTATATCGAACATCGAAGCTCAAACATCGATAGTTGAAGTGCACCAGATCGATATTAATTTAATTCGGAATTTGATGGAATTTTAGAATAATTATAGCGAAAAATTGACCTTGAAAACACTGAGAATTAATTAGTCGATTATTAAGTAACAATTGATGGAATGAAATGAAAAATTTTCCAAGTTATCACGAAGTTGAATTTCATTCGAGTGAATTATTTTGAAGATCGATACTCTTTTTGGGGGCTATACATCGAAGCTGATTTTGTTTCGACCGTCGGCCGCTGAGCGCCATTTTGTCATATTTGTCATTGAAATCTACCTACCGGAAATAAAAGGATGGATGTTGTTGGGAAGAAGAAGGATGGTTTTGGAGCTGAATCAACATTTTTACAAATTTAAGACAAGAAATGGATAGGAACCAAAAAAGTGCGGTGAAAATCCATGAATCATTAACCTGGTCGACCCTTTGTTAGGGTTAAAGTAAAATTAAACTAGGAAAGTAAAAAGTGGTCTTGAAAAATTTAACAACACAATATTAGAACTAAACAGATTTTTGAAAATGATGAGATTTTGAAAATGAAGGAGGTTACAGAAAATCAAAGCAATTTATTGTGGATGATAGATAGACCCTGTCAGGGGTTAAATCAGCGCAGGATTCATTGTCATGATCAATTTTACATTTATAAATTGAAATGAAAAAATTTACCTCTTGACGTTCTTTGCTGTCATAAAGGGGGTTATCAATGAAAGATTCCACAAAGCTTTTTCTTTCTTTTTCCTTTGTAAACTTGGTAGGCCTTGCTTTCGGCAAGGAGATATCTTTCGATGGTCGCAAGAGTTGAGATGGTACGGCTGCAATGTAATAATAACTTTATTTTTTCTAAATTTAGGATCGTATAATTTTTTGGTTTATTATTCAATAATAAACCATTGTAATCGCCCAAGAAAAATACATTTCTAACCCCCTCAAAAATTGATGTTTTACGTTACAAGGCATGTAGAATCCGAATATCCAATAAAATAAATTCTGTCCGTCCGCCGTTTTCCGGCCAAACTGTAATAGCTAAAAACTTGAAATTTTCACCAAAAATCAATCTCGGTCCGACGACGGCCCAATTCTTGAACCAACTTGCAAGCTCAATTTTAAGGGTATTTTTGGGGGTTTTGAGGGGGAGAAAATTCATATTTTCCAAGGTTTTTCAGAAAAATGTGTACGTGGTATCAAATTATATAGATTTTTGGACGCTGAGTCGAATGAGACCATCGCCGGGTCGATAGCTTTATTGGTTCTCGAGTTATCGCAGCTTTTGTGCCGAATTTGGGAGATTTTCAGAAATTTGACACGAGGGAATAACTCGAGAGTTCTTGGAGCTATAAAAATCGTTCTATACTCATTGGAATGGTTGTCAAACACTCTCTCGAGCTGTATCGTTAGGCAATAAGTTTAGCTTTTGATTAGGAAATTAAGAAAAATAAAAATGATTAAAATGACAATAGTTGCTACGGAGTTTTCCCCTATAGTTACCATCTGTTTTTCGGTGGGAACGTTCACTAATGTTCGGAACATTTAAAATGACAAATGGATAGTCTTCTTAAATCAATATTGAAGCGAAATAATAATAAACCACTGTACAATCATTTGCAGCGTTTTAAAAAAAAACTCAGTGACCCTTTAAACTTTATCAAGGGGCTTTATTTTCATAATATTTAGCTAAATTAAATCGACAACTTACCTGTCGGTATCAACTTTTTAGGTGCAATGTTCATCATATCTGCTTTGACAGCATCTTCATAGTCATCTCTGACAAAATGCAAATTGCATATAAATGCTGTATCGGGGTTCATCTTATCCTTCCGGTAACATTTTTTAACCCAGAGTTTCCTTAGCTTCGTATCTTTAGGGAAACTGTGGAAAGTCAAAGATTGTCCCAGTGACTTGGCTCTAGTCGAAAAGCTTTTGCATATAGCCACACTGCATCGTCTGCCTCCAGGCATCTTGAACAAGAAAAAAAATCAACATAACTTCACTTAAGGATAATATTTTTTCCCTTCATCAAAAGTAAAACCCGCGGGGTTTTAGTGTAAAGTGATTAATTACCTTTACGACGATGTTCGAAGAAAGACAATTCCTTCAACAGGTAGAATTTTTTGAACCCTCCAAATAGAAGAGAGAGGTAGACGAAGGGTTTGATTTTGTAAATAAAGGGTAGGGACCTCGGGTCTGTGATTGACGTTAGCCGTTAGCCTCTTGCGTCCAGCGCCGGATACCACAAGCAAGACCGCTTAGTAGTGCGGGCTTTAGTATGCATGAAATACGAAGGCGCTTGGAATAAGTTAGCCACGTCTCGAACGGAGCTTCGATTATTCTAATCGATTGTATCACCTCGAAAAAATACTGTGATGCGGGACTGGTATCAAAACAGGAGCGATTCTGTCACCTACGTTTTCACACTAGTTTCCAACTAATAAAATAGGAAAATTGTCGCACTATCGTACGGGAAAGCTAAAGAAAAATTATTACAATTAAAAATATGAGAAAAAGGGAACTATATATGTACTTGTCTTTGAAAATACCACGCAGCACAATATAAATTTTTTTTAACATCAGCAAGGGATCATAATTCAATTAAGTACAGATCATGTAGGTACTACACGCATAAAATAAATGATATTCTTCTAGAATATTATTTTTTAATTTTATTAGATACAGAAAAACATATACTAAATTACTGCTATGGTGAAAATTTCCGGAAAAGTGTAGAAATATACGTCAATGGGTCCCTAGGGGTTCAAAACGTACTTGTACTTGTCCGTGTACTGTTTACCGGCCCTGAGAGGGAGAGCGGATTCAGCGGAAGCGGAGAGAAGGATTCAACGTGACGTAATAGCGTCCTTAGCAACCGATTTGGAGAGAGGGCCGCCCTTAGTTACCAGCGAACCTCCATCTATCAACCTTGACCTTGACCTTCTGTAGAGTGCAGCACGGAACCTCATAGGAAATCGATTTAATCGATCTACCCGGACCGAACCGGAAACAACCGAACATTCTCGAATTCGATATGAAATCAATCCCTCGTAAAATAATCGGTTCATAATGAATTTTATGGCACCTTTTGTAGGGAGGAAAAGGACTGCTGAATTCTTGTGAAATATTTTGCAGTCGGATAAGTTGTAAAATGAGAAAGTTACGTAGGTATTTGTAACCCTCCCGTCGACTTATGATCAGAGTTGGGCAAAAATTAGTTTTGAAACTAAAACTAAAACTAAATTAGTTCCGAACTGGAACTAAAAGATGAAACTATTAGTTTTTATTCGAAACTTCAAAACTAACTTTTGGAACCAAATTAGTTTTAGTTTCAACTGCTGAAACTAAAACTAATTTAGTTCCAAAAGTTAGTTTTGAAGTTTCGAATAAAAACTAAAGTAGTTTCATCACTCTTATCCGTAGTTTCGGAAATAAAAATGAAACTAACTTTAAAAAAAAAAAAAAATTACGACCTACCTACCCTCAAAATTTTTTTTTTTATGTTTCAAGATGCGTAGATTTCAAATCCGAAATGTCCGTCCGCCGCACGCCGTCCGGGGTTTTTCTCCGGAGTTACTGGCTCGAAAAAGTAAAAACTTGGTACTGCTGACGGCAAACTGAACCATACCCGGGAGGCGATTGATAAACGCACCCTTAATTTCAAAGTTTTCAGTAATGAGATTATCAATTTTACTTCCCAATACATCCCCTTCAAAACTTCAAATCAGTAAAAAACGCGAAAAAAATTTAGTTTCATTTTTAGTTCCGAAACTACGAATAAAAGATGAAACTACTTTAGTTTTTAGTTTCAATTTTTAATTAGTTCAACTAAATTTTTAATCGAATTGTACCAACTCTGCTTATGATGCATTAAAGGGGACCCAAGTGGGCGACAGCGCTTGGGTGAATTGACGGATATTGTGAAAAAAGAAGCCCACTTTCGCAGTTGTTCCTCGGAGAAGTCTACGTTAGCCAGTGCTAAGTCATCGCTCTATCAGCGATAACGTGCGAAATATATGAGATAACACTATCAATCATTGTTTTGTATACACGAGTATTCTCAGTTCATGCACGGTATTGTTTTTGTTTAGCGTCCTGGTTAGAACTCGGAAACGATGATCGTCAGCGGTAAATATTTTCTATAATTTCCATTTTGTACTTCGACTATGGCCAAAGGCAGAAGAGTTCGAATGCCCGCGCCGCCGCGCGAGGTGCAATGCTACCATTGCAATTACAAAACGAAAATCAAAAGCAACCTGAAAAAGCACATCAACAACGTACACATAATGCGGAGGGGGCTTTCGAAAGAAAAAGTATTCACTTGTCCCATGTGCGTTTTCAACACTACCCGAGTGAAAATGGTCGAACATTACATTTCAGCTCACGGATACGAAGTGAACAAAATCTGCTACAGATTCGAGACGATGAGCGGTTTCAACGCTTGGAAAGCGAAAATCGAAAAGGAAGAAACTTCGAGGTATATAGTTTTAAAAGGCGTCACCAAGCTGAAAAGCGTCAATGTTAAATATTTCCGTTGCCACCGCGACGGCTTTTTCAACAGCAAAGGGACGGGAAAACGGTTGCTCAAAGTCAAAGGGACCAACAAAATGAACGGGTGTTGCCCGTCGGAAATAAAAGTGATGGAAGACCGGGCCACGGGTCTCGTCCAGGTGCATTTTATTAGGGACCATTTCGGCCACTCTATCGAGCTGGATCGGCTCCCCTTGATGAAAGAAGATAAAGATTTGATCGCGGAGAAATTGGCGCAAAAGGTCCCGTTGAGTAAAGTCCTCGACGAAATACACAATTCGAAAAGCGAACAGGTCGAAAGGATACACTTGATCACTCGTAAGGACGTGTTGAATATCGCGAGCGCGTATAAATTGAAAAACGAAAATATCCGCAGGAGCATCGAAGGTGTCAGTCCGGACGTCGAGTCGTGGGTTAAACAGATCGAAATCGAAACCAACGTCGTGCGACTGTTCAAGCCCCAAGGGCAGATTTTGGAAAGGTATCCGAAATTGACGAAATCCGACTTTGTCCTGATCGTATTCAACGATACGCAGCTGGAGTATCTGAAATCCTACGGTGGCCAGATCGTTTGCTTGGACCGAGTTCACGGCCGAAGCAGAAACGATTACGAACTAATTTCCCTTTTCGTTATTGACGAACTCCGGCAATGTTTTCCGAGCGCTTTTCTTCTCACCAACCGCGTGGACAATGTTGTCTTGGAAATGTTCCTATCAATAGTGTCGCAATATATAGATAAACTGATCAAAGCGGACGTATTTATGAGCGACGTTGCTGACGTTTTTCGCGCTTCTTGGTCCGCTGTTATGGGCCAGCCCAATCGTAGAATTTTTTGCCCCTGGCACGTTGACAGGGATTGGCGGAAGATGTTGAATAAAATAAGAAACGCTCAGAAAAGAGTTTACGCGCTTAAAATTGTCAAAAATTTGATGCACGAAAAAGATACGAACGCCCTTGAACAGCTTCTGCGGTCAGCCTGCGTTCAACTTAGTAGCGATCCTGAAATCGAGCCTTTTGCTCGCTATTTCGAAGAAAGATATTCCAATAACTTCCCTAGTTGGGTGCGATGTTTTAATGCGGATCAAATTCTCGAATTAGTTTCTCAATTAGGATCCAAACATAAGATTATCAAGATTTTATTCATGCAAGGGAAGAAGATAAAACGTTTGGACAAATCGATGGTAGATGTGATGAAGATGATACGGGATAAGATATTCGACAAGTCGATTCTATCTCATAAAGGGAACCGCCCTGGGGAGATGACGTCACTGAAAAGAGCCCACGAAACGTATTTGCTGCCTGCGGCATCGGCCGTAATCATTGATAAGACCGAATTCGGCTTTCAAGTGCATTCGCCTGCTTGGCCACTGATGACTTACAAAGTCACGCCTCACATGAGCTGCCGGTGCAATCTGCGATGCGACGAGTGTCAAATTTGCGTCCATTCGTATCGGTGTTCCTGCGCCGTCTCGATAATGGAATGGGTCGTATGTCAACACGTTCATGCGCTCGCTTTTCGTTTGACAGGCAATGTTGATGTAGAAGTGCAAACGACACCGATGCACGGTAGCCAGCAGCCTGTTCCAGTCGTTGATCAACAGGTACCGGCTCTGCTTCCGCTGAGCTCTGCTTGTCTCTCCAATAATCAGCAACACCCTCAGGAACACGTTACTTTGACTAGTATCGTTCCACCGGTTGCAATGCTTGACTCGCAATCGCACATTTTACCAAACGAGCACCTCGAAGTGCACATCGATGTGATTCCTAACAACCAACAGCACGTCATTCCGCAACAATCCGTCAAGTTGATGCAAGCTCCTTCGAATCTAATGCACCAGCAAGCGATCCATCACCATCCGATAATGACGCAAACAAATCACCAACACTCGGTTCAACAAGAACAACAAATACACCAAGAGCAACAAATCCACCAAATCAACGACCGACATAGCAATGAAGATGAAGATAGGTTGATGGAGGTAGCGCCGCAGACGTGCGAGACCAATGTTGCCCACGAACTTGAAGAGCTCATATTGAAACAGCTTATAAAGCCTGAAGAGCCTCAACTGAGCATGAAGCAGGCCAAATACGAAGCTCTCAAACTTGTCCAGGATATATTTGACGCGGCAGAAACGCGAGAGCAATTAGACGTCTTCACGAACGCTATAATACCTGTTCTTCCAATGATAACAGCGATGAAATACTCGAATCCTTGCTACAAGTGAAGCTCAGATCACATCCGAGCTAGTGATGGCTAGGATGAGGCATGTTAGTTTTCTCTTTACTTCCATGTTCACGTAGTAAATGGAAGTATTGTGATCGTGTGAAAAGTCGAATTTGGAACCGAGGTCCTGTTGGAAGAAATTTTCGCTGTACTTACTCAGAATCATTTTCTGAACAAGTGTCTGTCAGTGGTCACAACCTGACATAAATCGCCATATCTCCCTGAAAAATGAATGAAACTGAACGACATTTTCAGGAAATTTTTTCCTAGCGGATGAGCAAAATTTGCTTTTATTGCATTTTGAATAACACTCTGTGCATTTGAGATTTAAGGGTTCAAAGTTTTTTCTGTTTTGGTTTTTACGGGCTGTAAGAGGAAATATTTTTCTACGTTTGAGGGCTTAAAATGTTTGTTATGGCAAGCAGAAAACACCAGATTTTTTTAAATATTGGGTCACATACAGTGCCTCCACGTTATGAGCCTTTTATTTTGATTTTTACAGGCCGCAAAACTCAAATGTATTTGAACTTTTAATAAGGTCTTGAAATGTTTCCGACGGCAATTGAATGATGCCTTGATTTTATCAAGTGATCAGTTTTTGATCACTCACAGTACTGCCGTATTCCGTTTTTTTGCTGTTGAGATTTCTACAGGCCGCTAAAATCAATATTCAATAAGTATATCTACGTGATAAATTAATGAAACTCAATGAAATTTTCAGAGAATGTTTTCCTAGTGAATGAGCAAAATTAGCCATTTCAGGTTATGGATAACAAACCGCACTTCGGAGATATAGCCTTTCAACGTTTTTTTCTGTTTTGATTTTTACACGCTATTAGAGTCAATATTTTTAAACGTTCAAGTTCTTAAAATATTAGTGTTGGCGATTGAATGATGCCTGAGTGGATCACATCCAGTACTTCCTTGTTATACTCATATGCTGATAAAATAATATCAAAAGAAGCATCGATTCAAAAAAATTAATAAAAATGAAGTGGCATATGTGAAATCTATTCTCTATCGTTGTGTAACTGAACTAAAAAATTGTTCATATTTCTTCTCCTAATGAGAGCCAATTCCATGCAAGACTCCGGATTATTATTGCAGTTATCGCGATTAACTTTTTTCGGTGAAAAAAGCACTCGTTCCTTCGAATGAATTTGTGCAATAAACATGCGTTGCGTCGAAGGAAGCCCTCGAATTATTAAATGTAAAGTTAGGCAACTTTTTTTTTTTTTTGTTTTTGTAAATTCAGTTCATTTAGTGAAATAAATATTTTCTACAATAAATGCAGTTTTCAATGTTTACCGGATCCATCTCTAATTGAACACTAATCTATGGAATCAGAAGGACTAATTAGTTAGACTAATTGACGAAAAAGTTATTTTATTTACATTCTCAGAATAATTTTCCAAGTGAATTACATCTGGAACTTGCTCCATAGCAAATCGATACAACAATAATGTCATAATTTCCAACTCTTTAATATATTTATTCCACAGACGCTTTTAACTAAAATAAAGTAAATTTTAGAGGAAAAATAGTATAAAAATTGTTCTCTATCTTCAAAATTTCAAACGCTCATATTATCTACTAGCACTCCAGCGCCGTTAGGTTTGACTTCGTCGGCAGCCATTTTGATTTTGGCGAAAGTTTCTTGGCCGAAAATTGCTTCCGTGGTCGGCGAACTGGAGAGCGTGTTCAAGAGAGCGAGTTTCGCCGTTTTCGCCTCAGCGTTCAGTTCTCGAGCGTCGTCAAAGAGAAAATCTTTCAGCGCTAAAAAAAAAAAAATGTTCCAATGTAGCGAAATATTTTAAACTCTTGGATGCTCAAATGTAAATATTCTTACGTTGATGTTTGGCTATTTTTTCCTGTCCCCATTTCATAATTGCAATTGCATCGAGCACTTGAAGCGCAGCAGGGGCGATGTCAGGGAAAGGCTGGCGGGCCATATCGGCCAAAGAGTTGAACCCGTGCGGTCCCATGGCGTCGAACCATTTTTTGGCTGCATCCGCAAAAACCGAGGTGACATCTGGCAGCTGCAAAATTGATTAAACAGCTTTAAGAACGAATTACAAGGGACACTGACAGAAACATATTGCAGTATCTTAAGGCAGGTTTCATAATGTCTTTTTAGCCTGTGGGCTTTGTAGGGGATTGAGCACCCACTGCGACCTCCAAGTTATTCCTATTGAGACATAGCCCTCACTCAGTAATACATATCTGGCATCCCAGCTTCCCGAAGGAAGGCTAGGGTGTACTCCGGGACAGCACAAGAGATCTGATTTGGTTCCAGGAACTCCAGTGGAAGACACCAGAATCTCCAGGATAGAAGACAAAGAGATTATCACAAATTATTTAGCCCGTAAACTCGTTTGGGTATTTTCGGCAACGGTCGGATGCTGTACGAACACTGCGGCGTGATGGACAGCCATAGAAAGCAACAACTTTCAAATTTGAATGCGAATCAAGAAGTCCCCCGAAGAGTTGACGTTGTTTGGTAAAAAGGTCACTCAGCAAAACGTGATCACCAATAAAAATGAAAAATGCAGTCTCCTGATCTCACTAGCATTCGAAAACTGTAGTGAGTTAATAATGACTAAAGAAGTTGCTAATTTGAACTAACTTGCCTTTCTAAAAGCTTGTTGACAAAATCTGATGAAATACCTAGGCAGTCAAGGCCCCAGTCACCCAGTTTCAGAACATTAAATGTCTTTACCATCTTTAATTTCATAACTAACACTGATTTTCAACTAGGCCCAAAAATATCTTGAAAAAATGTTGACCTCAACGTGGACGATGTTGGTGAGTGCGAGCAGCGTGCGAACTCTCCATTCGGCCGGATCTTGCGTTATACCTTCGTAGACCCTTTTCATGAAATTCATCATCCGCTCTGCAACCGCAGAAAATCACAAATTTCACAACAATATTTATTTCGTTTTTATACAATCCACACAGCTGAAAATCACATACCGTCATTCCTAAGTAAATCTTTGCCATGTCTTGTATAAGCAATCCTTCCGATCGCTTCGATCGACGTGATGAAAATTGTTTCTTCTATAGACTCGGATGCTTTTTTGAAAATCGTGTCGAAAATTTGCGGATACTTTTCCGACAGAGGGAGGCAATGTTTTTGGCCAAGAACACCAAAGAACTGGACCAGAGCTGGAATAAGCCAAATACAAGAGTTTTTCTAGGGATATTATTGTAAATAGTCAAGGTATAAGCCTAGCATCAGCTGCTTTTTGAAGACACAATTGATTTTTGAAATCTGCAATTACCTGGGTAAAAAATCGACGTCAACGGCAGTGAATCTGCTGACACTAAAGTGTCGACCAACACTTTGAGGATTCCATGTTTCATGAAAAATTCATATCCATGCCAATGAAGACCCAACGGAGTGATAACCTGTGAGCCGATAATTACACCAGTTGTAAAAAACCTAACCTATATTTGTAGAAATTAAAGTTAATTTTGAACAAAGGAGAGAATAGAAAAAGAAACATTGGACTCCAAGGAAACACAAAAATTAAACCAGAAGCAGGGTATTTTTTGAGATGAGCCACAAGGATAATTTAAAAAAAAATTATGAGAAAAGGTGAATAAGAAAGTTGACTAGTTGAGAGAAGAAAAAACCTACTAAAATGTAATAAGCACAAACCTCTAAGAGGGTTACGTTGGCAAGAATGTCGTCAGACTTGAGGGCAGCGACGAGGTCTTTAAAGTAGCCGCAGATTTCTAGCTGGTACAGTATGTCTCTGGACCTTACAGACATTTCGACGAGAGCCTGTTAAACACACAGAGGGTGCAATAGAAAAGATTTTCCAAGAACAATATTCGTACTGGGTTGGTGAGGGGGAGAAGAACCAGGCGACATGTTCTCCGATTTTTTATTTACTGGCCGAGTACTTTCGCCCCTTCGGGCATCCTCAGGGCGATGTGGAACCATAGGTTACCATAGGGGCTGTGGGAACCTATGGTTCCACATCGCCCTGAGGATGCCCGAAGGGGCGAAAGTACTCGGCCAGTAAATAAAAAATCGGAGAACATGTCGCCTGGTTCTTCTCCCCCTCACCAACCCAGTACGATGAGAGATGCGACGACTCAACCAAGAAGAACAATATTGCAACAATAACTTCAGAACTTGATATAGACATAAATTAATTTGTACGTTACGATTAAAATGGGATAAAAACTTCATAGCTCGCATCGCAGCCTTTGAGTGATAAATGAGGAAGATGCATGAGAGAAACGTTATTTTAGGCATTAAGAACAATTACGGAGATTGAAAGCAAAATTAAAAAAAAAACTTTTTTAGAGATTAAAGTTGGTGAAAAGTCAATGGCCTGAGGTAACATCACAAAAGATCACGTTACTCGACTACATGCTACTAGATTGAAGAGTTCCTCTAAAAGAGAGATAGAGAGGGTCGATGCAAGGTGAGCCAATTGCAATGAGGGATTTCAAGTAAAGAGTGGGGAAATTCCTCTTTTGGCCTCCCTTACAACACAATAATCGTAAAATTATCAAACTAGCGAGCACTAGAGTTTGGGGGAGACATTGTCATGAAACTAAATAAATAAATTCAATAAACTCAATAACAATAGGGTTTTTTTATATGAAAGTGGTACATAGAAAATCTCTCCAACTTCTCTCAAAGATTGGATTCCATGAATTATTTAGGTTTATGCTGACATAAATTTAGGTGAAATGCATGGTTCTCAAGAAGGATTTTTTTCGATTAACTTGTCTATTGGTCAATATTTAGGGCTCGTTTATCAATAGTAGATCAATTTGAAATATACTACATGACCAAGTAGCTAACTCACTCAGAGAAAACAGCTAGGTAGCACTAACTAGGCAATCTTGGCTTCATTTACGATTGATAAAGGGGTCCTTAGCAATAAAATGTTTTTGTGTTGCAGTCTTGTCAAATTACATTTAATATCTGTGTGTATAATTTTGTAGTAATATTGAGTATTGTTGCTCGTTGTTGTATAGCTGTAATATAGTTATGTGTGATATTGTTGTTACGGAAAATGTTGTAATATCCTCAAATACTACAAAAAAGACAACATTAGGATAACCGTGAAGATTTCACAAGAGTGTGTGGGCTTTACAAGAAGATAGATATCCAGCGCTATAATAATTTTTTGTAATCATTGAAAAAAAGCATTTAGGGGGGAAATTCCATGCATGTTCCTCATCGAGATAAAGCTTAGACAAAGTTATGCTAGCTCAATAATACCTCGTTCAACCGTATTTGGTAAGTCTGACTTAGTCTTGTTGCCTCGATCGCTTTCTCGGCAAAATGCTGCTGACAAATGAGTCCCCTGAAGGCGTCGTTTTTCCCCAGCTGGATGATGAATCGAGTGGCTCTGCTGCCGACTGACGTCTCCTCGTGGCAGAGACAATCAATCACAAGGAGAAGGAGCTCATGTTGTGTGCCGGTATTAAAAACTTTCAAGAGCTTGAGGTCATCCGAATGGCGGTTGAGCTAAAAAAAATATATAAATATATTAAAAAGTAGTAAATCAATGTCAGATTAGAAAGTGCAAACAGGTAATTCTTTGGAAATCAAAAACGGAAGAACGTCAAGTAACTTCCCAACTCGGCTAGGAAAAAACAGGAAGTAAACGGAAAAGGACTATTGCAGAGAATTTCACATTCAAGAGGCTACAAAATTCGGGATAATGTATGAATAATACAGGGAAGCTACAGTTTTTGCCTCCACTTCAACCAAAAAATCAATCATTTGGTAAAGTGTTCAAATATGAATTGGGCGTAAATAGAGAATCTCACTTCATCAAGGCCAATTCGCTTCACTGAGGGGTGCGAATGTTCCAGACATCGTTTGATGATTTTCGGGTAGTCATCGTTAAGCAATGCTTGAGGGGGAAGCCCGGAGAATAGAAGTTCCAGAACCTCGCAGGCAAGAGACAATTGATTCCTGAAAATAATAAAACGCTCAAGTACTGCGAATAATAAAGTTGGAACAAGCAAACCCGGCCAAAAAAAAAAAAAAAGGTTTTATCGAACCTATCAATATTTTCAAAAACCGTCAAATCAACTACAATATTGATCGTTAGTCCAATACCAAATAGGCCAGTAAAAAGTATGTTAATATTCTTCAAAATTATTTGGGGGCAGAATCAAAGTTTAAGCTCAAGTGTGAAACAAGTAAAAATAATAAAAAAAATTCTGTCCGCCGTTAACATTTTCTGACGAAACTATAAAAGATAAATTCTTGATGTTTTCACCAACAATCAATCTTGGTCTGACAATGGCTCAATTCTTTAGCCAAATCGCTAGCTCAATTTTAAGGGTATTTTTGAGGGGTTTTGAGGGGGAGCAAATTCCTATTTTCTAACGTTTTTAAGAAAAAGGTGTATCTGATATCAATTTCTATAGATTTTTGGACGCTGAATCGAAGAAGACCATAGCTTTAATGGTGATTTCGTGTTGAATTTTGGAGATTTTCACAAATTTGGCATGAAGGTATGACTCGAGAGTTCTCGGAGCTACAAAAATCGCTCTATACTCGTTGGAATGGTCGTCAAACACTCTTCAGCTGTACCGTCAGGCAAAAAATTTAGGTTTGATTTGGAAATTAAGAAAATTAAAAATAATTGAAATTACAATAGTTGCTACGAAGTTTTCCCCAATGGTTACCAATCTGTTGTTAGGTAGAAACGTTCACAAATGTTCGGAATAATCACTATCACAAATGAATAGTCTTCTTAAATCACTATTGAAGCGAAGGAATAATAAACCACTGTACAATCATTTGCAACGTTTTTGGACTCTCAGCCATGACTGTGCTCTCAACTATTGTCTCTTTCGCGGAATAAACTCGTCCATAACTTGGTAAAAAATAATCTAAGCACCATAAAATTAGGGAGACTTTCAAGTCCAAGCGAAAATGTAATATTAAGGAGGGAAAAATTGACGCTAAGTTAGCCTCTTGCGTCCAGCCCCGGATACCACAAGCAAGACCGCTAGGTTTTTCAACTCGCTTTCAAACTCGACCAAACGAATTTTAAGATACGAATAAGCCATACCATATTATGAAAAACTCACTCATTTTCCGTATTCAATGCGACCAGAATATCTTCGATTTTGAAACGCGACACGACGAATTCCAAGTCTTGCTGTTTCAATGTTTTCAGTTTCCATTTCAATCTGTCGAGATTCTCTTCGGCGGCGACTCCGTTCCGCACGTTAGTAAAAAGGAGTGATATTTCGTCGACGAGCTCGATATTGTCGGCGGTCATGTTGATTGAATCGACTGTAAAATAAAATACCTTAAATCGTCAGCCGCACAGAATCAGGATTTGAAGATTATTCGAAGGATTCGCGAATACAATGCTCTGACTGGTAGAGAATTCTTTCCGGCAAGTGTGCAATCGAATAATAATATAGAATACAATTGTAGAAGGATAATAAATAATGTTGAAAATAAACTTCACTTCACCTTTGAACGAAGCGGCATAAACTAAACTGTTTACGATATTGCGGTTACCGTTCATCAAGTGACTAGCGAATTCGAAGTTGTTCGCTCTTCTTTTTCATTAATTGTCCTTCCAGTATTCGTGTTGGACGTAATTGTTATTAAGTAACAATATCAACGAAGTGAGAATTTATTGTGTATTTCAGTGTTCTCCTGTTATATTAGAAGGCTAAAATGGCGAATGCCGCGCAAGAAAAAGTACTTGAAATTTGGAATGCTGCACGAGAAAACCCGGAAGTATGGTGTGTGACCCCAACCGATAAAAATTCAAAGTTTCGACGCACGATAAAACTTCATTAACGTGACTATGTACATGGATCGATAGATATTTTTATTTTACGTCGCACAAAAGGGCAAAAAAGTATGTATTAATAAATTATTATAATTAGTTGATTGAGAAAGAAGAAAGAGGAAAGTTTTCTCGATCAATTAATTATTTAGTTCAGTAGAACCATCAACCAACTCAATTAAATTATTATAATTAATAAAGCATTATATATTACACGATTATCATAATATATTACAATTTAATATACAAATTTAAAATATAACAATCATACTAAATGAAATACGTATCTATGATTTTTTCCAATTTCGACTTTCTAGGCAAGTACAAAGCTTAAACTAACCACTTGATCGTGAAATCGAAAATTCCAGCTAGATACTTATGAGCTCTTCCTTACAATCTCGGTATAATCTGACAGAAGGGAGAGTCCTCAAGTGGAAAATCGTTAGTCACCTACGATAAGCGATTTCTTGACCACTTGGGTGACTTGTAGTTGAAATGTAGAAGAAACTAACTTTTAATTTCGGCGTAATGGGCGTCCATAGGAATTTAGAGGCCTTTCCGATGGCCGTTTGTCTCATCGGACCAATCACCTTCTGCCTCACGTGGGTTTTCTTTCAAGTTTAACTTTTTTTTATTAGTAAAAATAAAATAATTCACCTGTTTACGGTTATATGTCCGTTGCTAGTTGAAAGGATGATTAATACGGTTGCTATACCTCACTGAGCACTTTCACTCCTACGGGCATCTTGAGAGCAATGGTCGACGTGATATCTATGCCCCTCATAATATATATTTGAAGGTAAGCTGGTCCAGTTTCGTAACAAACTCGTAGACTACCCTGGCGATGCCCAAAGGGATGAAAGTGCTCAGTCAGATTGAAAGGGTGAGCCAACAGGCCAAACTTGCTGATTTGGAAAGTCAATATAACAATATATTCATGATATGGGTGTAATTCAAATTGTATTATGTTCACATAATCCTCCTATGTTTTTTTTTTTTTTTTTTTTTTTTTTCAATTGATCCATCAAGTGATCTTTCTTATTGTCACTACACTAAATCACTCGTTTCTGAAACTTTTTGGTCCACCCGTCATAGCATATCGCGCCGAATGTTTATGACTGCTTGTCAAATGATCTTGAGTTGAACTTCGACGATTCACATCTTGATTTGAGATAGCCTCATAAAAAAGTCGCATAGAGCTAAATCTGGCGACCATGGCGGCTGCTGCAGATTTCCTCTTTGCTAGATGAGACGTCACTCGAGGTGCAAACTTCCATCTTGCTGGAAGTAAACATCCCCGAGGTCAAATCCTTCGAGTTGAAGCAGAAAAAATCTCTCAATCATCTTGAGGTAGCGTGCTCCATTCACGGTAACAGCGGGCTCGCTCTCCTCATAAACGTACAGGCCTATAAGCCTTTCTCGAGACAAGACTTGTTGGCCTTTGACCCATTGTTCGTCATGATATCACATCTCCTCTTTCCCAAACGAAGTTACCCAATGATTGATTGGCGCCAGTGATGAGGAGCGGTACCGGGAAAGCAGAAATGGGTTTGGAAAGCTCGCTGCACGGCAGTGACAGAAAGATAAGCCCCTGTCCCGAAGGCACGTAGCAGTCTCATCCAATGCATGACAACAACTGAACTAGGGTGGACCGAAATGAAAGAACTACTCTCTCGAGTGAGACTAGCTTGTACTTTTTTGGAGGCAAATTTAAATCAGCAAGTTTTGTTGGCTCGCCTTGTGTGAAGAAAGAGTCATCTTACTGGAATCCTTTTGAACAGTAAAATTAATAATAATTTTACATGGTTCTACTGCATGGAAATTTTTCACAGGTTTGTACTAGCGGTAAAACTGGGCCACGTTAGCATGCTAATTCCCTACATCAGCTACACGGGTGAAATACCGCCGGAGAAATGTTTGTTCTCTCAGTTTCTCAACCTAACAGCGCTCCTTTGTTAGTATGCACGTAAGACATCCGTCGCATCTTTTAATTTACAAAATACAATCGCCACAATACTCAAAAATTTGTCTACTTGCAGTATGCTCATTTGTGTCGCTTGAAAGGCTGGTCAGCAGATATCGCAATATTTTGAGAGAAGGAAAGGGAAAAGTCAACGGCAAGCTCAAGGTTTATGAGAGCCTGTGTAGAAATAAAAGAACAGAAAATGTGAATTATGAGGAAGTAAGGACACCAATAATAACAACCAAAAGACATTCATCAGCCATAAGGAAAGATTTCAAGTCCCCAGCGTTTAAATATAATCATTTTTGCAGTCTAAAAAATCAAAATATAGTCAATAATTGTCTACTGTATGTGACCCACTTGATAAGAATCAGACTTCATTCAATCGCCGTTCCAAACATTTCAAGACTTTGAACGTTCAAATATATTAATATATTGATTTTTCCAGCCTGTAAAAATCAAAATACAAAACATGCACTAGTGAACCCGCGAAAAAGGCTCATAACGTGGAGGCACTGTGTGTGACCCAATATACAAAAAATCTAGACACTTTTTACATCTAGACATTTTAAGACCTCAAACGTCGAAAAATATTTACTCTTATAGCCTGTAAAAATCAAAACAGAACAAACTTTGAACGCTTATATCTCAAAAGTACTGTTTGTTATCCCAAATCCGGTAACGGCTAATTCTGCGCAATTACTGGGGGAACATTCACTGAAAATTTCATTGAGTTTCATTTATTTTCCCCGGAGATGTGACAATTTATGTAATTTTTTTGACCACAGACACTTGTTCAGCATGTGTTTCTGAGTATAGTAGTATAAAAATTTCTACCAAATTCACCTCAATATTTGACTTTTTGAACGATCACAATACTTCCATCTACTAAGTAAACATGGAAGGAAAACTTAACTTCTGTTAAGCTGGGTTCAAATGTTTTCACCAATCTTTTGTTCATTCTGCATTCTGATTGACTGCCCGAAGCATGGACGCAACTGGGCTAGTCAAAATGCAGAACGTATAAGAACCCTGCTTCAATACTATGTTGACAGTGGCCATTTGCGTTTACATTCGACACCTTTTGGTATCAACTGCAAGCGGAGACCACTATCTCATCAGCAGCAACTTCAACGGAATGGCGACTTCTTTCGGGCTCATCTCATGCCTGGGAATGTCGGTTGTCGCGAATTTTCAAGTGAACAACCTTCGCATCGTTCATTACTTCGGTGCTTTTCTCTGCTTCGTCGGTGGCAACGTTTATTTCGTTTTTCAGGTGAAAGTGAACAGTATGTACCAGTAGGAAAAGATGAACGTTTTCCATGTAAGAAAAAAAAAGCAAATTAAAAGGCAATTGCTATTGAAGCTTATCTCATCAAAATCATAAAACAAAAATTTTATACTCAACTAAGTTCAAGATTATACGTAAATACGTATGTGAATGCGTTTTACATCTGTCTCTAATGCTAAATAAATGCGAGAATTTTAATGGAGATTTCAATCTGAATGCAAATATTAATTTTTGATTCTTACTCTTCAGACGATTTTCTCCTACCGTCTGAGCTACATGGGCCACAGTAAAGACGTACTAATCTTCCGCCTTGTGCTGTGTTGGAGCGCCTTCGTATTCAACATAATCACAGTTGTAACAGGAGTATTGTCTTACCGCCATTTCAAAGGTAAGGCGATTATTTTTAGTACTGAGGAGGGGGAATTGCTCTCCGAAGATTCATTAATTTTTTTTGCCCTTAGAGTATTGTTGGGGTTTGTGGAGCCATAGGGTCCACAGGTAGAGTAAATGGGCTGGTTTTACAGCCACCAATGGGAACAGAACGAAGAACATAGACTCTCGCTTATCCACAAAATCACTTGTGCACATCATCCATAGAAAAAGGGAAAGATTGCTTCCTGTGGGGCCATCATTCCAACAAAGCGGATCCTCTTGGAAACATCTGAAATTAACCGAGTTTAACCATTATAGCGATAGTCATTTCACATGCGTAGCGGCAGCCATATTTGCTATTCCATCTATTCTTGCCCATATGCGTTATTCGTGTTCTGAATTCCATTGGTTGTGTACTCATCTTGTGGCGCTTACTCATTGCGATAATTTTCCTTGTGCTTCCCTCAGCCAATTTAGTATATTGTGCCATCCACAGACACTGTGTAGCGTCTTTATTCATAAATGCATACCAGTTTCTTTTTCCGGTGAAATAAATTTTTTAGTGCTCTTTGTGAGGCAAGTGTCTTTTAATTGCATAGTGCCTTTCGTGAAAAAGTTATCGCAATTAATATCGACTTGTAAATTGGATCCTTCCTTTTATTTACCGAAGTATTTCGCTCATGTACAATTTTTTGTAAAGAGTTATCATACTTTATAATATCCTCAATTCCGATTACGAGATTGTGAAAATGACTGTATTAATTAATTTCAGGGCCTGTTTATCAATCATAGATGAAGCCAACCTAAAATCTAGTTAATCTCGGTTTTAACTATGATTGATAAACGGGCTGTAAAATTATTTAAAACAGTAGAAGCTAGAGAAATGTTGACTCATAACAGTTCAAAACCAATACTAGAGGTAGGGCTAGTGAGTGGAAGAAATTCTGACAATGCTGTACAAAGCTGAGTGCGACTTTGTACTTCCGGGGGTTGTGAGGTGGAGAAAAACCAGGCGACTCATTCTCCAATTCTTTATTAGCTGGCCGAGCACTTTCGCCCATTCGGGCATCCTCCTGGCATAGCCTGGCTGTGGACCCTATGGCTCCACGTCGCCCTGAGGATGCCCGAATGGGCGAAAGTGCTCGGCCAGTTAATAAAGAATTGGAGAATGAGTCGCCTGGTTTTTCTCCACCTCACAACCCCCGGACATCAAGAAATGCGACAAGAAGGAAAAGAAGACTTTGTACTTGTTCCATGACATTATCATAGAAAACATAATTCGAAGTGCAAGATAGGATTTTGGTGGCCTTCCAATTTTACTTGAGAAAACTAGTTCATTGCAGCTGATTCATAAGCGATTTTTTCTGTTCTTTCAGGAAAAGATGTGAACCACTGGACGCCCGAAGAGGATGGGTTTTTATGGCACGTCAGCAGCGCTACGGCGGAATGGTTGCTAACATTCGTGCAAAGCATGCTCGTCCTCACGTTCTTCCCCGAATTCAAAGCTGTCCAGATAAAAGCTCCTACGATTAAGGTGAGATCATTCGATAACATTGTTCAGGTGTATTTTTTTGATTGGGTGACAAAGAATCATCCAGTAGAAAATAGTAGTCAAATTAGTCGCATATTTGGTCAAGGGTAGGACTTTTTCAATCCTTTTTGTATGACAGAATGGACGATATAGAACCTTTGTGTTTCCACAGATTAAGAATCGAGTGTTCGCAGCAGAATATTCATTTCATAATTTACTGGCCAACGCTGTAAAAATCTCTTATCGTGTTGCAGATTAACGACCTCTATACCCGATTGGAAGACGGATTTGATGATCAGACTGATATCTAACTATACAACAATACCTCTGAAACCTTGATATCACTGAGCTGAAATATTCATCCTCTCATTTTGTAACTCGCGATGAATTTATTGACTTACAAGTGGACATGTTGAAAAGCTCTTCAATAGAAAGAATGAAGTTTTGACACTGAATACCAAACCTGGCATTTCATGCAAAATATGGGCTATAATAGCCTGAGGTATCAAACATGGCTTAAACGAGGTAATTCCTCGCACAAAAACCAATTCTCCATTCTCCAACAAATGACTGTTGTACAAGCTAAAATTTTCGATAAGCAATAGCAATCTCCTCACTATTGTTCTTTCTTGACCGGTTAGTTAGCAATATTTTCAGAGATATATAGTATATTAAGTATATTCACAGAGATAGCTCCTCATTTTACAGATCGGCGTATCTTGGTAGAAAACTCAAAGCGACACTTACTTGGAGAGAAAACTTTAAACAATTGATATTTACACGAGATAGAAGTCAATATAACACAATCTCTAGATCGGGATTTCGTTCAAGCATCGTCGCCACTTCCAGAACGGCTGCTGCGGGATGAACTACGAGATGAGGCGGCGCTGCGAGCTCCTCCTGAAAGTTCAGTTCAGAATGAATGATTTCTACAGGAAATTAGACGTAGAATTTGAATTTAAAGTGGAAACAATCAAATTCTAACCATTAATATTATTTTTTTATTTTTTCAATTTTCATACTTTTGGAGTTTCAACTTCAAAATTTTTTTTTGCCACGTTCGCAAATTTTGGAAAAAACATATTTTTTTCCAAGCAAATTGAGAAAATTTAATTTAGAATCGATTAAAAATAAAAAAGGGTGGTTTTTGCTTACAGAGATTCTGTATATCGAAATCGCTTTAAGAAGGGGTAAAAAATCCCAAATATTTTGATCAATGGCCTGTGAAGCCATGCACCAAGTTAAGGTTCAATTTGATACTCACTTTTGTCCGAATCGGATCCGGCTTCGCTGCCACTTCTGTTATTTTCGTTCTCCGCACCGCTGGCCTCCCCATCACTGCTTTTCCGGCTGCTACCCTCCTTATCGCTATCGGCAGCACCTTTTTCACTTCCTTCATTGTCGCTGCTAGCATTCTTATCGCTTCCTTTGTCACTGCCTTCCTTGTCACTTCCATCTTCCTTATCAGTCCTTGCATTATCTTTATCACTATCAACCTCCTTATCACTGCCATCTTCTTTATCGCTCCCCTTGTCGCTTGCATCTTCTTTATCGCTTCCTTTCTCTCTTCTCCCACCTCTGCTACCAACTTTGTTACTATTTTCTTTGTCAGATACGTCATCGTCGTCGGAAACAATCCGCTTTTTGTTGGCGCCCTTTTTAACCTTATCATTGTCACTATCGCTGCCTTCGTCGCTTTGGTCACTTTTATCTTTCTCGCTGTCACTGCTGCTATCCTTGTCACTTTTGTTCTTCCCCTTCTCTTTGATTTCTGAACTCTTGTCTGTAAACATATTTGAGGAACAGAATATAAGAATAGAATCTGTTTATCTGCATAATCTTTGATCAATCGAATTTTCCATATTAACAACAACAAAAATTAAGGTTTTTCAAAAATACTCACTTGCTTCTTCTTCGTCATCTTCTTCCTCGGATTCTTCGTCTTCTTCAACGTGAGGTTCCAGCTGTTTCTCTCTGAGCCGGTGAATGTTGAACTCATTGGCGTCCATTGGCCTATGTTTGACCACAAGACGCGTGTTATTTGGCGGCTGTCCAGCTTTCTGTCGTCTTTTACTCAGTCTCACTCTGAAAATGAGAAGATTCCGCGTTATTTTTCAATGGTTCACTTGAATTTTAACCTGATGCTGGAATACAGATTTCAACTAACTGACCTGGTTTCAAGCTCGTTGAAATAAACGCCATCCTGGCGGAACACAAGGAAATAATTCTCTTCGTAGCCTTTCGAAGCTTTGGTTTTAACGTTCCAATTATATTCACGAGCAATTTTATACTCGTACTCTTCCTCATCCTCGTAGTCAATCTCGTTGGCAAAATCTCGCCTGCGCTTCTCAAGAGTGGTCTCAGTGGGGAGGAAATACGCAACAAACTGTTCACCGCTTTCGTCCATCACACCTCTGTAAAACAAAGAGCGAAATACGTCGAGTATTGAATTCATATCGCAAGTTAATTGTAACAGAGAAGTTAGAATGGCGGTTTGCAGAAAAGTATGATCATACCTGATCATTGCTTGAGACATTTCTTCCAATTGGGCAGGTACAGACATACCGACAGGGGCAGGGTCCGAATCGAACATGACTTGAGCGCATGGGTATTTCCACATCTGAGGAAAACATAGAACATTGTGATAATCATGGTCTGTAAAACCATTTGCGATTCTGTAAATAAAATTAGCATATCAGTAACACAAATCAAATGATCAATTATTGTTGAACGCACTTTGAAATCGGGGAATACTGGAAGAACTTCAACTGGATACACATTGGGTTTACTGTAGTGTTTTTCAATCGGTCTTTTCGAGTCTTCAAACGTCTTCTCAATAGCTTTAATCTGGCTTTCTCGATCCAAAAATATAGTTTCCGCCTGCCAACATAAAAATCCCAAGTGAATAGAGAGAAGGTATAAGAATATCGATATAATAAATCGCAGTTGAAGCAGACGAGAAACAAAAGACAAACAGTGGTTACCTTGAAATTTTTCTTAATACTGTAACCGACTTTAGCCTCAACTTTGTCCATAGTTTGAGGCTGGAATCTAGTCTGTTCGGTGGAAATGTATTCCGTCCTTCGGAGCCATGATACACTTCTTGAGTGATGACGTGACCTTGAAAATTATTCATTCTTATTAGAGACCATTAAGAATGGGCTCATCAGGAACAACATAGGATGGAATATCTTGACCACTAAAAACGATCCTTTAGATAGATATATCGCTATGGGAAAACCCCGCAAATGATATGTATGTTTTTGAGTGAACATTTATTGCACCTATTCGTATCATGGGGTGTCAAGATGTCCTCCTCCAAGAGCTTTTCATCAGCAGGGTCGAGCACAGCGTTAGGATCGGCAGCGTACAAATCTTTATTAATGAGATCAATCGTGACTCCGAGGTCGTGTTCGGTGAGGACTTCATACTTGTAGTTTCTCTCGAGCGTCGTAGGTTTGTACTCGATAAATCTGAAAAAGGAGGAATTATCGATTTGAACAATACGAATGTTTGTACTAGGGTGTATTAGAGCGAAACGACGTCGCAACCACTGTCACATGGTGAGAAAGAGCCCCATCAACTTATCAGTAGCTAAGTGGTAACGGTAGCCATTAAATAGATGATTATTAGGAAATTCATAGCCATTTAAATTCCAAGGCAATGAACCATTGAAAAAAAAGAGGGGAGAAATTGGCTTAGATAGATTCGATGCGATTATTATCAGTTAATCGAAGCACTGATGTAAAGGTTATGGAAAACTCATTTAGTAAGGCGTAAATACTAGGATCGATATTTGTTGTACACCATATTCTGTGCAACTACGCTAACATCAAAATTATTGATACCAATGCAGCCTTTTCCACTCGAAATCCAGTTTCTGTACACTTCGAATCGTATGGCACCAAATTTTGAATAGGGCTATCCGATTCTGGATTACTATTCAATAATGAACTATTGTTATCGCCCAAGAAATAAATTCGAACCCCCCCTTCAAAATTTGATGTTATACGTTCCAAGGCACGTAGAATCCGAATATATAATTTTAAAAATCCACATGTACGGCGCCAACACTTTTCTAACCAAACTATAATAGCTTGATATTGTCAGGGAAAATTGATCTTGACCTGACAATGGCTCAATTCTTTAACCAAATTGCTACCTCGATTTTGAAGATATTTTTGAAGGGGGAGAAAAATTGTTTTTTTTTTTCCAACGTTTACCAGAACAACGAATACCTATTTAATAACAATTTCCATAGAATTTTGGGCTCCATGGGACCAGTGCGGAATCGATAGCTTCAATGGTTCTCGAGTTATCACAGCTTACAAATAAAATTCACGAGATTTCCTGAAATTTGCCATGAGGGTTTAGCACGAGAGTTTTTGGACCTTTTGGGGAGAGTTTGGATCGAAAACCGTTCTATACTCGTTGGAATTGTCGTCAAACACCTCTTCAGCTGTACTGTTAGGCAAATAATTTGAAAATTGAGAAAAAATATTTTCAAAAATTTATTTTCCTTGTTGTCGCATTTTTTTGTGTCAAATAAATTGGTGAATTGGTCGCCCAGTTTTTCTCCCCCTCACAACCCCTGATCATCAAAAATAAAAAGATCAAAATTACCAACGTTGCTACGGAGTTTTTCCTTATAGTTACCAATATGTTTTTGGTAGAAATGCTCCCGAATGTTTGGAATAGTTATTATCACAAATGGATGGTCTTCATACATGATTATTGAAGGAAAGGAATATTAAACCATTGTACAATCATTCGCAGCGTTTTCAAGCGTGAGCGAGAACAGTGAGGAACTATGAACCCTTCGTAAGATGTTAACTACCTTATTAAATAAGGTAATTATTAAGGCTTATATTCGATTCGTTCGACCTTTCAAACCCCGATTGTCGACCCCTCAAATGGCCGCGGATGGAAAAGAGATGATGACACACCAGCCTCTGCGTATTTGTCTCCTTTTTTCAGAAAAGTAGTCAAAATATACCTATATAGAGAATTTTTTTTCTCCTACCCGTGAAATCTGGAACACTGACACTGTCAACTGAAATGTTCTTACTAGATCCAAACTGGCATACGTAATACCTATTTAAAAAATGAAGTAAAAAAATAAATAAATAAAAAATAAATAAATAAAAAATAACATAAATAAATAACATAAAATGAATAAATAAAATAAATAAAAGGCTGTAAAAAAATAAAGAACAATTCAAATCAAGCACAAATCGTGATGTTTGCCGTCTTTCTCTATTACTATCGATGGCGTCGTTTAGTTAAATTTTGATTAACAATGAACCACAAATTTTGTGGTATAAGAATACGTGATTTTGGAGTTACCTGGTTGATGAGAAAGGATAGGTAATGAACTTAGGATCGAACGGTATGTCGGGCAATGTGTTGCAGTACTTCACCCTGCAAACGAGCTCCGACCTGAAAGAAAAAAATAAAATTCACTTGACTCCCAAGAAAGCCTCATACTACTGAAATCTCCACTGTTGAAACTCAACTGCTTACCTCCTCTCACCGCCCGGTTTTAGAAGACTCGTACGCTTCTTGTCCGGATTGCCGGCCGTCGGTATCGTCGGCGACATTTTGCTTTAGAATCTAGCACTACAGAAAGTACATTGTAATACAGCCGTAATTTATAAGCGTCAACTATTACGCGAATATTGCGGAAATTAAGAACGTCCAACTGAAACGACACGCATAGGAAACAAAACCAAACGCCACTATAACCTCCAGGTCTGTTACATTTTTCGCGTTCATATTCAAACTAGAAAAAAACTTTATGTTCAACAGCAATTTCTAGTAGGAAGCAAGGTGGTCACTATCTCGGCCATTGTTTTAAAATCCTAAACAAAAAAGAAACATAAAATAGTTCGGTTACGAAATAAAATACGTATTTGCAGAGTAGAATTGAGTATGCAGTGGAATTTTGCTACATAAATACCTATTAATCTAATAATCGACTTTGTCCTACAATCGAAGAATAGGATTGATATTTGATACACTGTTGCAATATACAAACGATTCTATTGATCGATTTTTCGTCGGTCGATAAATCGTTAGTCGGTAGACCGAAGATTATTTCCTATTCTTTCACTTTACTACATTTCACTTTACTGCATGTCACTTTTAATACATTTTCGATATGTTGGGCTTGAGGAAAGCGCGTTCAGAAAAAATGAAAATATTCCGACGATTACAAAATTATTTTTTGGCAACACTGGATATTCCCGCCTTACGGGGCAAGGGGCGGCATTTTCCTAGCCTATGTGATGTGAGCTTCTATTATTTTTGTTGATCCGTATAGTTGCTCGCATTGTGATTTTTTATTCCAAATTTTATCGTGGTTTTCTTTTGCAGTGGGTTTTTATTCTGTGAGTGACAATCCATCGAAGTATTATGTCTTCGGTAAGTTTTCGTTTCCATGTTTCTTCATGAAGTTGTGTACCTGTTGCATTTTATCTGCTGAGTTGAGTTTATGGTTTCTTTACGCCTTGGCTGTACCAAGCGAAAATAATGAACCCAGAAAAACTTCAAAACTGATTTATGCAATTTCGATGGGATAATCGCGGATTAGCTGAATGGAACTGCCCGTCTTCAATTTGAATCTTAGTCAAAACTGGAGCAGCAATGAAGACCGGATTTTAGGATACTTGATTAAAACTATAAAGCGAGTTGACGAACCTGCTTCGATAAATTAATATCAACAAAGAGAATAAGTTGCTCGGTTGAATACATTTTTTGTCTGACCAGTTTGAAGCAATCAATGTGTTGGAGGTGTGTGCAAGGAGAAATGGTCATTGGTAAACGTATTTTATCCTGCAGACGCCCAAATAGGCAAAAGTGCTCGGATTTTAAAGAGAAACAGTTGCCCAGTTCCTCTCAACTATTGAAAAATGATTTTGAACTAAAACGTACAGTTGAACCATTTTTATTTGCACGAAGTAATTTTAATATTTATGGTGTCCCTGCTGACAATGATACGACTGCTATTTTTTTTCCAGGACACGGAAATGCCAGAATCGCCCGCTCGGGAGCCTAGGAGCCAAATCGGAGTGATGACGTCACCGCCGCGTGAATTGGACGAACCATTTGAAGATGAGGCTGATTTGATCGGAGGAGCAGGTGACGGTAGCGTCCAACGAGTTGAAGAAGAAGAGGAAAATGGCGAGGAACTCTTCGGCGATAACATGGAAGCGTAAGTTAATCCCTCCGCTTGAGTACAAGTCACTTGCCTATTCCCTCTGTTTATTTTTTATGTGATACTTGATTCGCAAGGAAAACTGTATGCGCACCTGTTCTTTTCCAGTGACTACCGTCCGAATCCAGTTCTGGATCGATACGATGACCGCGATTTGGACGACGAGGATTACGATGACATTGACGCAACCGATCGTTTGGCTGCCGAAATGGCATTGCAAGAGCGAGATGAAAGAGAAGGAAGACGCCGTGGGGATCGCGACCTTTTCTACGGTAAGTTCAGATTTATCACACTTTTAGCGAATTCGAGAATTCACCTAATGTAGCCGAAGCAATTAATCGGCGCTGTAAATTAATCGAGCTAAGATTTTGCCCTTTGGTGGGACCCTTAATGTATAAGTCTCTCACCTTTTGACAGACGAAAGCGACGATGAAGAGGCTCCTTCTCGTAAGAGGAAGAAGGCTGCTGAGCGTGCTGCAATTGGTGAAGTTGAAGATGAAGAGGTATTTCATTTTCTTCTCATACTCTTGTCAAGTTCGTTTGGTTCTATTTTTGGATGTTTCTCAATTACTATTCTTACAGATGATTGAGTCAATCGAGAACTTAGAAGACACCAAAGGACACAGTATCAAAGAATGGGTTTCCATGTTGGGTCCTCGGACTGAAATTGCCAATAGGTGACAATACTTTTCCACTGGTTGCTTAGCAAATCTGTCAACAAAATTTTTGAGTCAATAATTGTTCTCTCCAGGTTTCGGAGCTTCTTGCGGAACACGGTCAACGCCCGAGGCAATTACATTTACAAAGAAAAAATACGGAAAATGTGCGAAAACAATCACAGCAGTTTCGAAGTCGAGTTTCCGGTTTTGGCAGGAAAGGAGAACGTTCTGGCTTTTTTTCTACCCGAAGCGCCTATCGAAATGTTGAAAATTTTCGACGAAGTCGCCAAAGCGTTTGTGCTAACAATGTACACGAGTTACGAGCGTGTCACTAACGAAATTCACGTCCGCATCTCTGATCTTCCTTTGATCGAAGAATTGAGAACATTCAGGTGATATTTTGTTTGTTGACGTGGGATTTATTTTATTGAAAAATCTTGTTGCGCTTAGTTTATTTTTTCTCCTTCATGAACAAGATATATATTATGCCAACTGTTCTAAAATTGCCGTAAAAATGTAATTATCCAGGAGAATACATCTGAATCAACTTGTAAGGACGAACGGAGTTGTCACGGCGACAACAGGCGTTCTCCCCCAGCTTTCTCTGGTCAAGTACGATTGTTACAAGTGCAAATATGTCATCGGGCCATTTGCCCAAACTCATAGCAACGAAGTTAAGCCCGGATCGTGTCCTGAATGCCAAAGCAACGGCCCGTTCATTGTAAGCGTTTGAGGAATTCGATCACTTCTGATTTAAATGTGTTTTTGAAATTTATTCATACTCATTTTGAGCAGATGACTTCAGCAAGATGATTCCTATTTATGTTAATACTCAGCGTCTTTGATATGGACCTGATGGTATGCTTTTTTTTACAGATAAACATGGAGCAAACGGTTTATAAAAACTACCAGAAAATCACCCTGCAGGAATCACCGGGTAAAATACCCGCCGGACGGATCCCTCGTTCAAAAGATGTCATCATGTTGGGCGACTTGTGCGATCGTTGTAAACCCGGCGACGAAATTGACGTCACAGGAGTGTACACGAATACCTATGAGGGTACACTCAACGTGGAACAAGGATTCCCCGTATTCGCCACTGTCATCCTAGCCAATCATCTCATCGTTAAAGATTCGAAACAGATCGTCGAATCACTGACTGAAGAAGACGTCACGACTATTTTGAAACTCTCCAAAGACCATAGGATCGGCGAAAGAATCATTAGAAGCATCGCTCCATCGATTTACGGCCACGATTTTATCAAACGGGGCATCGCGTTGGCTTTGTTTGGAGGCCAGCCAAAGAATCCTTGTAAGTATTAATTTGTAAGTTGGTTGTTTATTTGTTTGAAGCACTAATCAAGTTGCAATAAAGCAGCACTAATTGGCGAACCATCAAAATGATGAATGATATTCGTGACCGTGCGTCTGCATTATTACATTTATGATACATGGTAACAGGGTGTTTGTATGATTGATTGACATTTTTTTCCTATTGGTTAGGCCCTTTGGAATACGAAAATCACATTTTAATTTATGAAACCATAATAAAAGCATGAGTTCTGTAGGAAAACTTAGGTGCAAATTGAAATTATTGCGAGGAAGGATTAATCACTCGACAGGGGAAACATCAATCTTGGATGGCATTTCAGCAATTTCCTAATCGAGTTGGCTATGGAAAGGCCAACCACTACTGACTGATCTTTAACAATTCGCTTGGAAATTTACTTTATTTTGTAATTTTTCTAGTGGAAAAATAATATTACAATATATATTTCTGAGTTTTTCCAACATTTTCTTGGTAAGAAATGGTCACTTCTTCTGTCTCACGGTCTCCCAGATAGGCGTTGAAACGACTCTTTTTTTGTATTTTCTCCCAACTGGGCTTGAATCATTATACAAATAGTGGCCATTTATTTGTTTGTTAGACCTTCTTTAACTAAACAAAACAAATATTTTAAGTTCCATAGAAACAGAAAATCTCATTCACTCCATGTTAATAGAATTGATGAGTCTTTTCAGTAAATGCTGCAATAATCCTTCATTTTTACAGCTCAGAAACACAAGGTGAGAGGAGACATAAATGTCCTCCTTTGCGGAGACCCGGGTACTGCCAAATCCCAGTTTTTGAAATTCGTTGAAAAAATCGCTCCCAGGGCCGTTTTCACAACAGGCCAAGGAGCCAGCGCTGTTGGTTTGACAGCTTACGTTCGACGAAGTCCCGTATCGCACGAGTGGACTCTAGAAGCGGGAGCTCTTGTCCTTGCGGACAAAGGAGTCTGCCTCATCGACGAATTTGACAAGGTTTACACACTTATTACGCAAGGTTTACGCACAACGAATAAAATTATATTTTCTGAAATTCGGCATTTAATATTATAGATGAACGACCACGACAGAACCTCTATTCACGAAGCCATGGAGCAACAAAGTATTTCTATATCCAAGGCTGGCATTGTGACATCATTGCAGGCCAGATGTTCCGTCATAGCTGCAGCCAATCCAATCGGAGGAAGATACGATCCAGCTATGACATTTTCAGAAAACGTGAGTTTCAAATTGTAATAAACTAATATGGCTTTCCGGGGTTTGTGAGGGGTAGAAAAATTAGGCGACTCATTCTCCAGTTCTTTATTGCCTGGCGAAGCACGTAAAATATTGGAAATTTCTCTGCGCAGGTAAATCTGTCAGAGCCGATCATGTCACGTTTTGACATTTTGTGTGTCGTCCGTGACGAAGCTGATCCCCAAGCTGATGAGCTTCTTGCAAAATTTGTCGTTGGCTCTCACGTTCGCCATCATCCGGCTGCGCCGGGGAATATTGAAGAGATTGACGAATCCGTTACAGCTGACGCTCTACCGCAAGATATGCTGAAAAAATACCTCGTCTATGCAAGGCAAAATATTCACCCTCGTTTGCACAACATGGATCAGGATAAGATTGCCAAGCTGTACAGTACTCTTCGTCAAGAATCAATGGTGAGCTGAAATGTAGTTTGAAAATTGATAGATTCCCTCTGTGAACCCATGACCTTGCTAAGTGTCACTATTAGTTTATTATTACTGTTAGTTTCATCATTGTTGCTATGAGTCCATTTACACTTGCATTTTATCCTGTATTCCCCATGTTAGGAATTTTCCCTAGAGCAATGTCAGACACTACGTTTTTTTTTTTTTTTTTGCATTTTTGACCCTATTTTAAAATAAGACGGTGGCTCATCAGCATAGTGCTGTATTATTTAAACGACCAAGGATTTATCGAATACTTTTCTGCGTTGTAGATGACTGGAAGCTTGCCTATAACTGTTCGCCACATTGAAAGTATGATCCGCATGGCGGAGGCGCACGCTCGGATGCACCTGAGAGATTACGTGCAAGAAGATGATGTCAACATGGCGATGCGCATGATGCTTGAAAGTTTTGTCGAAACGCAGAAATACAGTGTTATGAGCAGCATGAAAAGAGTAAGTATCCGTTGCGCGTTGGTCAATTTGATATCGTTTGATGTTATTATATAATAGTAAAGGAGTGAAAACATTGCATATTCGGGAAGTTTCATATTTTTACAAAAGGTGTAATTAAATAATCTTAATCTCCGTCTTCGGAAAGTGATCTACTCAGGTCAATGAAGATCAAATAGAGCCATCTAGATCAAAAGCCAAAATTATTCCTCCTTTACACTCGTTAGGCACACCAGGATTGGTGTAAGAGGTAGGAACATCATAACAGCGACCCACAGGTGACAGAACTGAATTAAAAAAGCTGGTTTGATAGTTAATCCCTAACTCCATCGATAAACGCAGTGTGCACGTTTACGCTATGAATGCAGTTCCTACTAATTGCAATGTTACTTTGTTAAAGACGCAGTTTTGAACGGTCCGCCATGTTACCTTGGCAAAACCGCTTTAAGCAGGACTATTAAGGCTCGTTCACAAATATTTTGTACAACTATTACGTAACATAGAACATTAAACTTGATCATATTCCTTTCGATTTTATTACTTCGAGTATGTCGTTTGCAGACGTTCCAAAAATACCTGCTCTACAAGAAAGATACGACCGACCTTCTGTACTACATTTTGAAGCAAATGACGTTAGAACAGCTGGCTTACATCAGGGGTACTCACGGCGTCGATGTGAACACGGTTGAGATTCACGAGAAAGATTTTATCGATAAGGTAAGCTTTTAACGAAGTTATTAAAAATGTGATGGTGAAAATTATTTCCATCAACAATGAAACGTTTCTATTGGAAAATTGAATAATTAAATGTTTCCAAAGCTGTGTCCCCGTAGCGGAAGTTGGTCTAAACTAAGTGGTATTATCTATCTAGTTACATGACATGTTGTGCTACGTGGTCCATGTTGAACCCCTGTAGCAGTTGTCTTGAGTGAAACAGAAAACTATTTTCGTAGAGGGGTTGTGAGGGGGAGAAAAACTAGGCGACTTATTCTCCAGGTTTTTAATGGCTGGCCGAGCACTTTCGCCCATTCGGGCATCCTCAGGGCGACGTGGAACCATGAGGTCCACAGCCCTCATGGCCCCTGAGGGCTGTGGACCTCATGGTTCCACGTCGCCCTGAGGATGCCCGAATGGGCGAAAGTGCTCGGCCAGCCATTAAAAACCTGGAGAATAAGTCGCCTAGTTTTTCTCCCCCTCACAACCCCTCTACGACAATAGATGCGACGACAACCAAGCGAAGAAAACTATTTGGTAACACTAGCTCTAGTATATCTGTGATTTATCTACTATTGATAAACTTGCCCTTTGAGCGTCTAAATAGTTTTTGGGTTACTCACTCTTGAGAAAACTGCTTGGTGGCCCTGATTCTAGGATATCCTTATCTATGATTGATAAACGGACCATAAGTCGATGAATTATTCCACCCATCGACTCTACTTATCAAGCCGATGTAATAATGTTCGCATTTGTTGCAGGCAAAAGAAATCAAGATTTTTGACGTCCGGCCATTTTATGATAGTAAAATTTTTGAAAACAACAACTACCAATACGATCCGAAGAGGAAAATGATTATTCAAAAGATAGACACTCCGCGGTTAGATTGATAAATAGCTGCGGCTTGAATTTGTACAGTACGTTCGATGTTTTTACTTCTATGTATTAAGTTAAATGTGTTTTTATATGATACGCTTGATTTTGGTCATTATATCGTACAGTCGAAATCTCAGTTCCACCGTTGGATATTGTTACAGTTCCAACCTGATCTTTTTACCTAGCAAAAATACAAATTTTTAAATATTTTTTTCCCTTCCCACACGATTTTATTACTCAGATATCGTCTAATGGAAAACCTCTCATCCAATACCTTTTTTATTCAGTTGCTTAACGTTAGTTGCTTCTGAAAACGATATTCTAAAATTATGTCTCCCTATTAGGTACCCTTCACCGAACTGACAGTAAAACTTCTGTCAAAGATTAATTATTCATATTGCATTGAAATTGGCCCAATCAAGTTTGTGGAGATGCAAAGCAAATAACATTATTTGTAAATAATTTCAACTAACGCAATAGTTGAAATTCAAAATTTTCCAAATTATTTCCAATCTGTTAGTTAGCAAATTATGTTTAGTAGCTGAACTGATCTCATATTCGAATCGGAGGATGTCTAACGAATTGCTTGCGGAGCGTGTCATTGTGTACACGCACAATGTCTATAGAGGTTGATATTGGCAGTTGGCAATATTGATCTGGTTTGGCTTGACCATGACGCTTTGCTAGATGTTCAACGAGATTTGTATCAAATCTGATGTAATATTGTATCAGTAAGCTACGGGGCAATAAATTGCTTTAGATTTACATTAACTTAAGACAATAAATTCGAGGGTTCTGCAATTTAAGTTCGTCTACTCAATGTAGAAGGTTCTTTAGCGTTATCTTATTCATACGATTCGCAATGGTATTTTTTTTTTTTTTCGCCGAAGTAATAATAGTTTAATTTTTGTCGGATTTCAAACTCTACAACAATACGTGCCTTCCTCCGCTTCGATAACGTTCGTATTCTAGAATAAACTTGAGGGCTCGGTCTCCTGGACACCTCTGAGACTAGTAAATTCGTCTTTGGACATATTGACCAATTAACTGAGCAACCCTTGGATAAAAGATATGGGAGAGTTTTAGCGCATTTCGCAATTTGTTATTTTTTATTATTATTATTTTTTTTACATAACTGAAACGTAGGAGTTTTGATTTCTTTGTTGAATTATACGTTTCTTATGGTTACCACCTAGAGGGTGGCGGATTGTGGTGACCATTAAAGACATGATTTTACAAAGTAACCAAAACTCCGACGTTTAAGATTTCAGAAGACACGAAATGCACTAAAGCTCTATTAGTATGAAAAACTTTTTTCCCTGATAATTGACTTTCCTGATACTAAGACCGTTCGAAGGTACTTCGGATGCGAGCTGGAATCTGAAGAAATTCTTCCTCGGAGGAGCACGCTAATTTATGCAACCCTTCTTCAACTTTGGGCAAAGTTGTATCAATTAGGTTTGCTCGAATCACTGAGTAAACGGAGTGATAATTGTGTGAAACAAAAAATTGGCATTCAGCATTCAGCTCGGTTCGAAATACAACAGAGTTAGATTATGAGTTGTGCGTGAGCTCGCAGGTATTTATTTCATACTTCCTCGTGATTATCAACTGGTAGAAAAACCCGCAGTGCCACTATTCACCAGTTCATTATGCTCAACATTTCGTTTTGTTGTCACTTCGGGTGTGAATCAGCCTCATGTCACTGTTATTTACAATATTATTAGGTGAATTTCTATTTCAATTGCATAAACTGTAGTCAGCGTCGACAATCGCTCGCATTTTGCGGTACGCCTGATGAGCTGAGGAGCTCCACGATTGCCATTTTGGCAGCGTATGCTGGAAACCCTTGACGACACCTTGTGACAATATTGAACTTGATAGTCGAGTGTTAGGATCACAGTGACTAAGTACCCGTCAACGTCGGCTCTCGATGCTTTCACTCGCTTACACCTACGTGTAATACGACTATCTGAACATTAGATTAATGATGATGAAATATGAATGTTGCAAAATACAATGCTTGCCTTGCTATTACGGAAAATTGAAATATGTTTCGAAAATTTACCATTTATTTACGTTAAGCTATTATTTCCTCTCTTATTCCCACAAGTTACTTCGTTCTTTGAAGTCGCATTTGGAGCAAATGGAGAGGCGGAACAGAGCGAACTGCTTCCACGAAAAAACCGTCCGGGTGATGACTATTTGTGGCAATGCGTCTACTGAGCCTGTCCGCGATGTATGAATAATCAACATTCTTCACAAAGGGAGCTTCTGATCATTCTAGTTTTTCACCCTATGAATATTCATTGGCCTGTCAATATTTTATGAGGCATTGTATGGAAATGTCCATCGCAGATCTGCTTGTTACTGAATAAATTCATAGCTCGTATTGCATTGCAACTTGATGGAAACGATAAACGTCACATTGTCAACGGAGGTCCTCATAAACAGACGAAATCACGTGTCGGCAGTTTTGATAAAACGGCGGGAAATAATTATCGTCGAATGAGGGCTGAAATTAACCGAGGATCGAAAATTGTTATTTTTCTGAGAAGCGAAAAAATCGAGAGCCATTACAATGGTTTATAGTTCAATTTTAACCCGAAAGAATGGGATGAAAAACCTATGAACTCAATTTTCGGGCAATACTATCATTAATGCCGTTGATTGATCCTGATTATTAATTCAATTTTAATTCTCCAAAGACCAGAAGAAAAAAAAGTATTTTATTTATTTCTAAAATTGTGGAAAAACCTTTTTTTGGTTAAAAATGTATGCTATAACTATTAACCTAACAAATAATCCGATAATTTTTAATGAATAAATTTCATCGTTTTCAGACGAGTTTATCTTTTGTCGTGGGTTGTTTTGAAATTTCTACGGACAGACTGCCTAATGTCATCATTGCGTTTCTTTTCCGTCAAAGTTCTCTTAATTAAATTGACAAATAATTAGCTACAACAAAGTAAAACAGCTAGCAGTCGTCTCAGAATCTGCTGTGGACGGATCACTTTGATCTTCGAAATTCGAAAACTAATTAGGCTGGTAATTATAGCAACGCCCATTTGAAATGTTTCTCGACATTGTGAAATCTGGGGAGTTATAATTCGCAATTGATTCTTTGATAATTATAATGAGGAGTCTTGTGAAAAGGGCGTTTCAACGTGGAAATAATTAACCCATATCAATCGGACATTAAGTTGAAAATATGATCAAGTGTTACTGTCGTATAATAAGCGCTAAGTTAATTTTTTTTTTTACTTTTTCCGTGATTTGGATGATTAAGTTAGCTAGAAGAAATTAATAGCAAAATAATTGGCTCGAAAATGTACCTTGTTATTATTATCTATCATCTATCTATTATTTATCAGGTTATATCTTATGATTTCAAATTACTCCTCCACACTAAAAATTGTACCGCGTCCAAGATCGAGAAAAGCCATTTGGTGAGTTTTGTGTTGAACAAGTCCCGTTTTTCATTAACTTTAATTAAGTTTTTTTTTTTCAAATTAATGTTAAAATAACAAAAATTATTCGTTAAAACAGGTATTGAAATAAATTATAGAATCTAAAATTTATAAATTTGTACTTGGTTACTATAGTTTATAATAGTTACTACTATTTTAAATACTATCAGATAATTATAAATACTATCAGATGGTATTTAATACGTAGTAACTATTATAAACGATAGTAACCAAGTACGGATTGTTGCGTAAAAATGAAAATAACGTACAATGAAAGACGTTCCAATTATTATTGTGAAAAATTGAATAACTATTCTGCTGTATGAATATTAGTTGAGGTTTTAGAATGAATTTACGCCTCTTTTGAATTATTTGCTATCATCATTCAGGGATGCGGTCGTTCGATTGAAAATATTGCCTCGCATTTGGAAAATTTATTTCCTTCCTGGAACAGTCTAGATAGTCAAAAAATGACCCTTGTCCACCGCAGTGATTTCAAGAGGTTCGCGCTGGTATTATTGCAAAAATTTGCCAGGGGTCTTTACAAAAAAAAAAAAAAAAAAAAAAAAAAAAAAAAAATACAATACAATTACTATTTTTTTTGTTAATAGATTAAAAATGCAGGAGTCCCTAATAAATAATTGTTTAGAAAATTATAACCTTAATCGAGCACAGCTCAACTGAGTCTAAAATCAAATGCAGGTTTTACTCTCTTAAATAGAACTTGAATTTATTTATTCCTCCTTTTCTGCCAACTTAGGCAATTGCCTATCACTATATTTACCGAACGGGATGAAATGATAACATAAGAGCAGGGAAAATTATTAAACTTTTTTAATAATATAGGGTGATTTACATTTTACATCTATTAACATGAGTGATATAATACTGAATGTTAATTAAATTCTTGTAATATTGGATTTTGCTGAGAAACGTCGGCAACAGAAATTTGACTGGTTAACTTCGCTTCAAAGTTGCTCCTTTTTACAATTGGCTTACTTTCGTCTCTTTGTTCAACTTGACCTGTACGGTTTAAGAAAATATAAATATACGAGGCTGTAAAAAATCCGAACGGCGGGGTTACCTCGGAGAGTTCCGACGGAATAAAACGGTTATTAGTTGCAGGAAAAAACGGGATCAGTGGGATGAATCAGATTGAATTCCTTTCCGCAGTAATTGTTTTCTCTTTGGGAAAGAATCGGAAAAGCCGTTTTCAGCGCCGGCGTCCAAAACGAAGAAAGACGTGGTCAACATCTTGCCGTTTCACTCCACTTTGGTACATTTGGTTTCCCTCTCGGACCATGGCTGAAAAATGAGCAAACATTTTCATTGTATTTATTATAATTTTATGAACATTTTATCAAAGAAGTGTAAACCACGAAATTGACAATTGTATGGCTCACAAATTACTGATAGAATGAATTCGAAAACGAGCCGTGAATCGGAGGGGAAGTAATTTTTTTCTTTTAGTAAAAAACGTAACTACATATTAAATTGAGTATCTCAAAATAATTGTTTCCTTGAAAAACCAATTTTTATTTTGAACTAGGAATCAATATACGTTTTGATTATATTAGATTCTATTCTCAAGTTCAAAAACACCAGTCGTATTTTTATGAGAAAATTGATATTTTGCAACGTTTTCCAGAACAACGTGTACTTAGTATAAATTTCTATGGATTTTTGAGCGCTGAACCATCGCAATAGTTCTCGAATTATTGCAGCTTTCGTTTAGATTATACGAGATTTTCAGACATTCGGGATGAGAGTATAGCTCGAGAATTTGTGGAGCTAAAAAAGTCGTTCAATACTCGTTGGAATAGTTGTCAAACAATCTCTTCGGCTGTACCGTTAGGAAGTTAATGTAGCTTTTATTTTGAAAGTTAAAAAAATAATTAAAATTACCATGGTCGCTAAGAAGTTTCTCCTTATAGTTACCAATCTGTTTTTGGTGGAAACGTTCACAAATTTTAGGAATAGTAACTATCACAAATGGATTGTCTTCTTACGGAATTATTGAGGTAAAATAATAATAAAACACTTTCAAATCATTTGCAGTGTTTTTTCTTATAAATTCTGAAGTAATACGTTGGAATTGGCAGGATTTCGAGTCAGCTAACCGATATTTCGGAAGAGACAAATTATGTCTCTCATAGCTCTAGACGGTATTAAAAGTAGGCTCTTTGACAGCAACAGCATAGTCCAAAGACCGAACGCGCGCTGCCTGCAAGCTGCAACCGGAAATGACCCTGAACTTCAGTCTTCCGTGATCCGTGTTCGGTGTGCGCGCCGTCCGAGTATCGTCCTTTTTCAATTTCCTGAAAAATCTTCGTTTTGCCCATTTTCCCCTATTTGATGTCTTCTTTTATTAATTGACGTCCCTTTAATAGTGATTCCGCCGTTTGCGTTGCGTTTTGAGGTGTTTGTGTTAGTGAGAGTGCTCGCGGGCTCGCCTCTTCAGCTGTTTGCAGCCATTTTGGATTCACCGTTGCGGCTGGTACGTGAGTGATTTCATTTTACAAAGTAGGTAGTAATATTTTAAGTTGGCCACTGTTTTGAATAGTTATTCCTCGGATTCGTACTCATCTTCAGTACATCGGACGTTGTCAGCTATTTAAAATAAGTTCAGGAAGTTTGTGCCGAAATTCCGACGTTTTTGTCATACGAACGAGCGAGTCCGTACGACGACTTTCTCTCCCTACATACTGGTCAAATCCCCGGATTGTCGTTGAAGGGCTCAATAATTTCCTGCCTATGATTATGCTAGAAAAACAAAAGTAACTGGTTGGTAACCGTTTAATTGAAGCATGATTCAAACTCCGGGAAAATTCGAGAGTTGATCGAAAATATTATTGTAAAAAATTTGATAGTTTGTAAAAAATTTGGCATCATGGTGAAGCTTGAACATTTTTGTAGCTACAAACATTGTTTGGTACTCTTCAAAATGTGGTTTTCGAACATTTTCTCCAGCTGCACCGTTTGGCTAATAATTTAGCTTTTAATTTGATCATTAGAAAAAAATAAAAATGATTAAATTGACCATAGTTGCTGCGGAGTGTCCCCTTCTGGTTTTTGGTAGAATCGTTCGGAAATGTTTGGAATAGTTACCATCACAAGTTGGATGGTTTTCTTACATCATCATTGAAGCAAAGGAATAATAAACCACTGTACAATCATTTGCAGCGTTTTTTGTGTCGTTTTCGCACTGCTTATCTTGGCGGGCGTCGGGAGAGTTAAGGTGGAGAATAACATGGCGTTCTTTTCTCCATTTCTTTATCCGGTCGAGCTCTATACCCGAATAAAAAAAATTGAGAAATCCACTGAGCAGTAGAAAAAATAAGTAGTCAGGTTATTCCCGATGTAAATCGATGTATTTAGAGAATCAGATCTCCAATGTCTATAATGTCCCTTAATACTTTCCAAATGCGGCTCTTCCTGTTTTACTGTTCATTCCATCGATCGACCTGTCAGGAAGGGTAAGACTTCAACTTTTGTTCTTGAAACGTATCCAAGCTGGCAGTTCGCTTTGGGCCGTAAAACTCCCACGGTTATTCGTCTTGGATACGTCTTGGAATATTATCCGTTTTGAATTGAATCGGTGTCTTTCGGTACTAAGAATTTCGGCTAGTAAGGGGAATTTGATGGAATAGTTTAGTCGGTTGGACCGAGTGTTGTAATTTAACATGCTCGAAGGAAAAATTATCGCAGAGAAATATGAAAAAAAATATCGACCTTGTCGATAATTCTCATCATTGAAGGCAAATTTCTTTATAGTCTTATTCCAGTTTGGCTTTCACAAAGGGCAAAAAATATTTATTCATCCTGTAACCATGCAAGTGGTGCACGTTTGTTTGTTGTTGCGATTTTTGGAAATCGCATCGCTGTGGACCGAGAACGATTTGCAGATCACCTCGTCAATTTATTATTGGTTTTGTCGTTCATCAACAATAATTTGCATTTATAGCGAAACCGAACGAATTACAATACAGATAGCACATCCTCAACGTTTAATGTTTTTACTCATTTTCGAAAAAGAAGCGCTCGCTGAACGGAATGAGTGAGAACAGTTGAGTCTGAAAATATGTCGCCGAGGGTTTCCTTTACCACCAGTATCGAAAATCGAATCAATGGAAAATTATCACTCGAATCGTTACCGAATTAGGCCTCCCGATTAAGAAATCTAGGCCAGGGACCTAAAAAGGGAAAACAAAAGGGGCGAGACGGAATCGCATTGATAACTCTGGAATGAACCGAAGCGAGATAATTTGCCGTCGCAAACTACTTCAAGCGGATTCTGTTGTCGATCGCGAGCGAAACGACTGTCGGCAGATTTTCGGCAAGGATTTGCCCAAGGAATTGATAGAGACTGGGGGGTAGAAAGGGCCAATTGCTTTTCATCTCTTTTCACGCTCCGTTTGTCCGCGAGTTGGTTTTCTTCGTTTCTGTTCCGATTGGAAAACGTATCGGCGCGTATGTTCAATCTCGGTTAAAGGGAATTTATGACGTCTGTAATTCCGTGTCGGCGTGCGAAAAGTCTGAAGTCATTTTCTCTCGTCTGAATAAAATGAACAGCGTGAATCGAAATAGCGACTGAGAATGTATCTGAATTTATTCGGGAAATTTGATTATATTGTTGATAAGATTAGGATCGCTTTTTGTCTTTCGGCAGGATAGATATTCCGAATTTCGAGCGGGGAATTTTCGTTTGGAATTATATAAAAAAATTAGTTGACTTATTATTATTTATTAATTTTAGTTTCAATTATTCATTTATTTTATTTTCAATTATTCATTTATTTTATTTTCAATTATTCATTTATTTTATTTTCAATTATTCATTTATTTTATTTTCAATTATTCATTTTCAATTAGGGATTATTTATTTTCATTTTCAGAGGCGATCGTCAGGGGAATGATGGTAAACTTGAGAGGAAATAACGCTTTTCAAATCATTGGTGTGTAAGCTCATCGAGAAAAAAGCTCATAACGTATTGTGCGTCCCAATAGACAGAAAATCAGTCATTATCTGCTCCCCATAGCGAACATTTGAAGACCTCAAACGTAGAAAAATATCGACCTTTATTGCCTGTAAAAATCGAATGCATATTTTTTTGCACATTTACTGGGAGAACATGGAAGTAAAAACAAATTATGTCTACGTTGATTGCGAATTAATTGCCAGCTGGTAGGTATATAAACTGCTGATTTCCCGCGAGAGCGGCTCTCAGAGGAATGAAATCTTTCGACATGCTTTTAATACGAGCAACTGCGAGTGACATTGACTATAAACAACTAATGCAGGACAGATGAAATGAAACGTCTATATCATTCATTCCGCTCGGGCAATCTTACGAGTAAATTGATGTTGGTAATTTTCAAATGAACGTTTTTTCAGAGCTGCTAATCAATCGTCGAGGCGGATTTTCTTTAAAATGTCCTGTTAAAACGAGGTTGAAATCCTCGAGATTATTCATTTTAGAGTCTTTCAGCTGAAGTGAAAAAGTACTTGTTAATTAAGATAATTAAAAATAGCTATTTTCTTTTTGTTAGTTCGAATTCAACGGAAAACTAATAGATCCAGATTTAGCATAAAGGAAGTGACGAAAAATACTAATTACGCATGTGATACAAATCAGACGTCATTTACGCACATAAAAATCAATAAATAATAGCCTTTGACCGTAAAAATACTGTAACTTCACGTATAAAAAAAATAATAATAAATTGAAATTTTATAACGTGGAGACAATTATTGCGTTTTATTCTTAACTTTTCAAAATTTTCACCATTTATTGAGAGAACACTTTCTGAAAATTGTATTCAATTTGATTGGTTTTTGACGAAGATTGTCACCAGATAAGTCTTTTTTTTACCACTGCCGCACTAACTGACTATCGGACAAACTCATTTTTCTGAGTTATGCTATGACATTTTTTCAAATTCGCCTCAGTTTCAAAAAAAATGTGCTGGAAAAAACAATAAGTTGAAAGAAAAAGAAGAAGAAAAAAAACGGTTTCTGGGTAAAACTTTCTCGCATAAATTCGGATCCTTTTTTCCTTTTCACCATCACAGAACACATAATTGGTATAAATATCAATATCACATCGCCCAATGAGAATGCTATTACGCATATTCGAAGTACTCCTGGAACGAACTAATTTGCGAAATAAGGTCGGTAATTCACATAGCAAAAATACTGGAAATGGTGTCGATTATTTTTTCCACCCAAGTACGCTGCTTTGACAAAAATACTCCTGCACGAATTAGCATTAATGCGGTTGCTCCATTATCTTCCGACCCGATGAGCAATCAGGGTGCACTTAACGTAGTGAAGATAAAGCGATTGTGTCGTCCCTTATGAACCGGGCTGGTTAGGGATAGAGAGGATAAATGTCGAGATTTCGCCTTTTTTTGCAATCTCTACAGCGCCAAGGTTCGTTTTTTTCTCTCGTTTTTCAACCTGAAAATTCTGAATTTGATGGATATTTTGCAGTGGAGGCTGTGGGATTATTCTGTCAAGTTATGCAGCCCTAAGCAGCTCGAAAAAGATGGACTTTTTGAATTCCACGCTCAAACCAAGAGATTTTCGACCAAACTTTCTATTTATTCAAAGTTGTAGGGCGTTTAATTTTCCTACAGTTTTGTTTCGCTGACGTCTTCTTCCCCTTAAAATGGTACTAGACGAGATACACGCGAGAGAATTCGGAAGAATATTCCCAGAATGTCATACAAGGCGAAAATCTAAGGTTTCAGCCCTCCGTCTCATTTGCTGCTATTCTATGAGATTTTTAATCAGTTATCAATTTCGACATGCTCGAATACTAGGAGGGCGACCCAAAGTCTCATCTCTTCGATGTCTAGTAAATATTTGCCATCAAAAGGTTAACCAGAAACAATTACCAAGACTATGAGTCAAATCTCACAAAAAGTATAGGTACATTTTTCACTATGAACCTATGATGGAGGGGACCACTTTTCTGCATTCTAACCTTGTTTTCTGTCTGAAATTCAAGAGCAAAAATAAATTTGATTATTGTCTTAGAAAGCTGACATTTTAAGGCATATTTTTAGCTCAGCCTCACATTTCTGGTACAAGAATCAATATGAGTGAAGCGTTCTAAAAAACGAAAAGGTTTCGAGTTTGACAGAACTCAGGTTTCAAAATCCGGTTTCCTTCTCAATTCCACCTAAGGGCGCTAGGAAATCAGGAAACTTGGCACTCTTATCGTAATCAAAATTTAATTTGCACGCTCATTCAGAGAGTTATAGCGATTTTAGTGGACTAAGATCCAAAACACAAAAAATAATTTCCGAGATGAAAAAGTGGCATTTTTAGTGGAGCTAAAAAACGTTGTAGGACACTTTGGATTGGCGAGTGGAACACATCGAAGATTCAGACACGACTCTCGTTACAGACAGTATAAGAAATGCAGAAATCAGGAAAATAAAATAACTTTTTGCTTCTCTGGGTTCAAATTTTTAGAGAGTGTCAACTCACTTTGGTAATTGGCCTGTTCGTCAATATATGATTGGAGGAGGTCGGATAATCGGTCGTAGGCCTCGCACATTGTCCTCACACGGGGCGGAAGTTCCTGGAGAGAGGCGGCAGAACAGTCTGGCCCAGGTGCTCCCATCACGCCAATAGTCGTCGCGACGATCACGCAAACGTACATCCATACGCACGACATACTGCAACATAATTGCGTAAATTATTATTCGAGTGAAACCGACAAATTCCGGCTAATTGTGCAAATAATTAGCTCGTTGCCGAAATCGAAGGTTGAAGTGATAAACTAAATAATATACTGAATAGGGAAGTCGTTCTATGAGGCTTGATTATAGTTCATTCAATTGCCAGCGTATTTCAATACCAGAATCCAGATGGATTCATACAAAAGCTCTCAAGTCAATTTAAAATTTCATTGGCGTCCGAATTTTGATATAATTGATAACCGAATCAGATGACTAATATTAATGAAATTATATTAGATAGCATAATTTTCTAAATAAATATTTCTTTAATATATTTTTTATTATATTTTTAATGATATTTTATTTTTTTCTATTTTGTCTATTTTTATATTAGTATTTATTTTCATTAGTCTTTGGTAAATCATGGCCAATATATTGCAGGAAATCGGTCGAATCTACCCTTTTCAAATAATCTCTCATCGGGAAACCGGCTGAATTAATTATCCACAAGATTTCCTCTTTCCATCTAGCTTGGCAGATGAGTTGGCGTCTTGTGACGACGCGTCAAGTACAATGATTCCTTTACAAGTTACCTCTAGGGAAGAAACTTCACCTTCAGCCGTTGGATACGTGTTGGCATGCGAGGTTATTGAGTTCACTCTTCAGAAATGTTCTATTCTCGGCCATCGACCATACAAGCAAGTTCGTTAGCTCAGGTATTCGGATAATGAGCGAGCGTAACATGACCAGCGTGCAGCGCATTTGTTGCGCTTCCAAGTTTACAACGTTTGATAGACGAGTCAAAATTAGGCGGAGAATGTGTTTTTATTGCTGCCACGAAACGAAATTAATTGACTAATTTCATGCCAATTGCGTACTATTCTATCTTGAACATTGCTAATTAGATGTTATAGTTTTATTTACTTACATTTACGTGAAAGTAAAAAGATGGTTTCTGAATAAATAAAAAAATAATAATAAAATAAAAAAACATGAGTGTCTGTGATGGTTGAATAAAGTTGGAATTTTTTTTCTTCGCTGATGTACAAACGAATAATTAAAAAAAAAGAAGTATTTAAGGTATTTTTGAAAAGTTTTTGTACGAGGCAATTCTTTTAAGATCTTGAAAAGAGCAAATAGTTGAAAATGTGACCAGAGCCAATATCGAAAGAGCCAATCCCATTATCGGTCATCAATGAGGATATGAAAAAAATCGTTTATGGGGACTGCTAGCTTTTAGCGCGAACAATTTCTAGTGTCCGGGGGTTGCGAGGGGGAGAAAAACTAGGCGACTCATTCTCCAGTTCTTCATTGCCTGGCCGAGCACTTGCTGCCTGGCTGTGCTGTGGACCCTATGGCTCCACGTCGCCCTGAAGATGTTCGAATGGGCGAAAGTGTTAGAATTTCTAGTGTCGATTGCTCATAGGAGATAGCTACTGAAAAATCGTGAAAACTGCTGTAACAGCAAAATTAAAGAAATCGTCTCCGCTTTGATCTCATTCGATTCCTACGCATAAGGTTCATGAGTTTTCAACTAGGTTGGAAAAAACCTGTTCTTGATGGTTCGTTCGACGGGCAATGAGGTAGTCTCGGGCTTGACGTTTGTCATCGTTATATGACTGGTCGTGAAGCTAATTTGGGTCGTTAGACGCTGTACGTGTGAGCTTCATATTTTCAACAACCGTCGATCGAATTTCCAATATTTGAAAAACTATTCGCTTTCGATTCAGGGCCAGAAATTTTTTGAAAATAATTTCTAAAGCGATTGCCTTAGTACATCGCAATGTATCACCGATGCAATTCTTTGAGCCGGAGATGAACGCGTAGACTCCATTCCATTCTTGATATTCTCATTCTCTGAGATGGACTAACCATGGAAAACAGACTAAAGGTCGAAACGCGTCGCTTTGTTCTCAAAAGCGCCGGAAAACCCTCGGGGCTTGAGTGTAACGAGCAGTGCTGCCAACCATGAAAGTAAATAACGGGGGTTTTAATCTTTCTGTCTTGTTAAAAAGCTCAATTGCAACTGCAAGCTGACGCGATAGGCGTATTAACCAATCAGGCTGTGTAAAATCGTCGAGGAAAGCCGGCGGGTGAATCAAAATCACAACAAAGTGATTGGAGGATTGTTTTCGCAAGATCAAGCAATTCGAGCTGGAATGAAAAGCGGCGCTGTGTTTGTTTTGGTTTCAAATTGCCAGCAGCTTTTGAACAATTCGGACAGATCTATCTTGATAACTTTCATCCAATTCGATCAGTTTGTCTTGTTAACTGTGTAAACGCTACAAACGGTGTTCATTATTGTTTCATTATTGTCTATGTTGTTTTGATCCAGCATTGATTTTTTTTATAGTGAACCTCGTACGTTTATTATTCACTTATAAACCTTTATAATCGCTTACGAAATTTTTTCGAACCCCCTTCTCCTCAAAGTTTGATATTTTACGTTTCAAGGAACGTAAAATTGAATAAGTTGAAAAAAAAAAATCCCGTCCGCCGTCTACACTTTACTGGGGAAACTATAATTGACTGACTTAACTAACATGATTAATAATTAACTACATGACTGATATTTTAACCAAAAATAATTCTTGGTCGGACAAGCCAAACCGCTACCTCAGTTTTTTAGCGTATTTTTGAAAGTTTCAAGGGGGTAAAAAATTTTTTTCAAGGTTTTTTTGACAAAGGTGTGTTAAGTATCAATTCATGTAGATCTTTTAACGCTGAATCGAATGATGCAACGAGGTTGATAGATTTAATTGCTCTTCCGCGTTATTGGCATTTTCCATAAGTTTTCCTAGTATCTCGTTGCCAAAGAAATGGTCCCATTTTCACGTAAATAAAGCAATATTTAATTCGAAAGCCCCATTATTGAATTTTGTTTGATTTTTAAACTACGCGAGAAATGGAGAGACTAGAATTTACTACTCATTTCATGCGGCTGTTAGGTCGAGGTACGAAGTATCTATAATATGAAACGTTTATAACGTGAAGAGCGAGAGCCTTCACGGCCTGTGAGCGAAGTTTCTCGTTCGAAATGCAGAGTTCAATTACTTCGTTCACACAAGGTGCGGAAAAAGTTCTAAGACGAGGTTTATTTTCACAACTTAATTTTTCTCGTCGGGTACTTTGACTCTTAAGTAGAAAAATCAAGCTGCGAGTTTCGCTTGAAAAATGGTCCGGAGCTTCGCTTGCTCCAGCGTGGGAAATTTCGAATAACTTCGAATTTTCACGTTTTCGTCAAACGCTTTATATTCGAATCGCTAGGAAAATTTCTAATTACCCCTGATTTCAATTTGAGATATAATCTACCGGCCTCAGAATCTTTGTTTGTCCCACCTTTTTTACAGTACGTTTTCCAAGTTCAAGCCCCAGATTATACAGTCAAATTCAACGACCTTTCCCAGTTTCGCGGAAGTTTAATTACCTAATCGAATTTCTCGACTGTCATCTTCAGCAATTGAAGTTGTTCGGACAAAATGAATTCATTAGCTCGGAATTGATATTAGCTACTGGCTAGAAGCGTATTTTTAAAATAGAACATTTTTTTACTGTATTTATGGGCGAATCGTGAGTCAAATTGCGTTTGAACGCGACTTCTTTTTATTGGAATTTTTTTTAACGCTTTGATGATTCTCGTACACCTCAATGCGTTGTTACAAGCCGTAAACCGCAGGGTGTCGACCGAGCGAGGTGGAGCCCTTTAAGATTTTGATTATCCAAGCTCAGACCGCCCGCTCGCCTCTTCTTGTCTTCTGTAAATTAGTTAATATTCAAGGAGATGAAACCAGACGGACCAAAGGCCGAAAAGGAAGGGCCCCCCGTAGTTGAATTGTTTGCCGGAGATTGCTTCCCGCCCGAGCTATAGAGGAACGTATTTTTGCACAGCCTTCCCTTGTTTCGGGATTTTAAAAATCGAGAAAATACCGTTTGAATGCTCTAGAGACTAGGAAAATTCGAAGCGATGGAGGTATTTTAATTGATTTGTTCTAGTCCAGTTTTTAGAGAGAAAAAAATAGCCCATTTATTTTCTGCAGTTTTTGCTTACTGTCGGTGAAAAATCGGTTGGGGAAGGGTTTTCCGTAACGATTGGTAACCCGTTGGTTGGATAACAATTTACCAACAATCACAGTACTATGTACAACCTTGAATATGGTCGTATAATTACTATAATCTATTGTCAACAGTTTTATATCTTCCGAGATCGTGTAAAATTCGGAAATCGCAATTTTTGAAACGCCCATTACTTCAAAACGAGTAATTAAACCGAAACTGTCTGAGGAAACGTTTTAAAGATTTATCACTAATCAAAAAAAAAAAAAAACAAAAAAAAAAAAAAAAAAAAAAAAAACACGAATTGTAAATTAGTAATCTGTACAATTACTGTACTCTGAGAAACCCCTATTGCAGGTGCTTATAGTAGTTGTAGATGAATAAATCATATTTATTTTAATTACTTATGTTTAATTTATTGTTCCAATAGTTAAAAAAAAAATTATTCAAGTATATATTTACTAATACACGACATTTCAATCGTCGCTATTTACAAACTTTTGTGAAAGAACGGAAGCATTCTCCAGCTCTCTTATTTTTTGGTTTCGAATTTTTGGAATTTTGTGTTTTGGGCTGTGGGTTGTCGATCCCTACCCTAGTGTTTCGTCTAGGACGACCTGAAGCCAAGAGTTCATCCAAATAGAGGCCTTCCAAACCCTGAGTCGAGCTTTTTGTATTAAGTATACCCTTTTCTATCAAATTAAATAAATTACTTACAGCTTAGACTTCGAGTCGAGTCGAAGCTCATTTCAAATTCGGCGACTTTCCGCGTAAATAGTGACAGCGGAATTCGCGAATTAATGCCTCTCGAGAACAAAAAGTAAATTGAAACTAATCTCAAGCGCGTGCAAATATTAAATATTTCCCTAGACTGCGATTGAGTGCAGGATGTGAAATTAATTTTCTTCGCCGCGCACGCTGTTCGGTCTACGAAGTAATTTTAAAGGGAAAGCGAATTTTATAATTAGTTATAAACGTTTCAATCTTTCAATCAACAATTTCGCGGAGCGTAATGTAATGTACGACAAATGCCAATGTTTCTTCGCCCTTAAACACCAATATCATCGTACCATGATTATGTCGACGCCACAGTAATTCCGAACATTTAATTTTTTGGGTGTTTTAAGTTCCTAAATGTTTAGAAATATACGCGTTCATGAAAAAAAATAACAAAAATAAAAATGGTTTATTATTCATTTGCTGGTTTAAGAAGACCATAGATTTGTGATGGTACCTAACCCAAATTCTTCTGAACGTTACACTCACAAACAATTTGGCAACGACGAAGGTGAATCCCTTGTCAACTATCGTAATTTTAAATCGTTCATTTTTCTTAATTACTTGATTTAAAGGTAAATTATTCACTTCAATTATTCATTTAAAGGTATTCACTTAACGATTCAGCTGAAGAGAGTGTTTGACGAGCTCTCCAACGAGTATAGCCCCACAAATGATCGAGTTATACTATCATGCCAAATAACTCGAAATCTTGAAAATTTCACATAGAAGCTGCGATAACTCGAGAACTATTAAAACTACCGGCTCCGTTATAATATCATTCTATTTAGCGTAAAAAATCTACAGCAATTTAAGAATAAGAATTCAGGAGTGTATAGGAGTTTAGGAAATTTAGGAATAGAAAGCTGTCTGGAAAAAGTTGGAAAATACTAATATTCTCTCCCTCAAATCTCCCGAAAATACCCTTATAATGTTGAGATGGTTAGACGATTTTTTTCTTGGGCGCTTACCAATAAACCGAAATTGTAATTTTATATATTTTCATTTTTCTCATATTCTCAATTTTGCCAACTAAATTACTTACGAAGTCGAATTCATTGCATAACGATATCAACTAATATAGAATATAGAACAGTTCGTTGTAAAGCTCCACGAATGATGAAGTTTTACCATGTTGCCGAATTTCTCAAAATTTCGAAAATTCCGTACAAAAGCTGAGGTAACTTGAAAACCATTAAAACTCGTTGTAGTCTCATTCGATTCAGCGTCAAAAATCTATATAAATTGATACCAAATACACCTTTGTCTGAAAAAAACCTTGATAAATAAACATACCCTTAGAATTGAGGTAGCAATTTGGCCGAAGATTTGTGCCATTGCCAGCATTGATTCAGGATTGATTGATTTTTGGTGAAAAATTCAAAAATGTTGTTATAGTTACCTCCAAAAAAAAATTTTTTTTTCTCATGAGGTTGAATAAAAAATCAAAATTTTCCTATGAACTCCATTTTTTCTAACGAATTCCTAACTACGGAAAAACATAATGTTCGCTAAGTACAAAAGCGGCTAACTCCATGTTTAGGTTTGTCTCTTGATCAACGGAAAAGGCCATTGTGTTTGTTACAATTAATCAGTAAAATTAATCGGTCGCTGAAGCGAACGTTGACACGTTTGACCGCAGTGTTGCTACGGCTTATGACGTAGGCTCTGCAATTTACTGCTTTGACAAACTGGTACACAGTGTCAGACCGCACACCAGTTATGACAAACAAGGATGCAATAATAATCCTCTCGACGATGTACTGTTCGATCCAACGGACTGCGGAATTTCCCGAGAGTTCCTATTCGACTAAAAATACATTTTGAAATAATGATTTATTCATCGAGTTCGGAAAAAATCAATTTACTTTATTATAAATTTGTATGTAAAAAAGTTAAAAATAAAAGAGAATCATAGGTGCAATATATTTTGTATCATTAGCGTTTTTTCTTAGGTGTTAGTTTGGGGATTACTGTGTCGGAGGATGACTGCCCATGAACACTCGTGTATTGGTTAAAATGCAAATTCGCTTACCGCTGGCGTAGCTTTTTCACCTCCGGCCCAATTTTCTGATTTTATCAGTACAATGCGCCTTCAACGTCTTCCTGCGCCTAATTCAACCCACGTGGCTATAATCCAAATTAACCTGATTGTTGTGGAGAAAAAGTCGTCGTTGTTACTGCTTAAGGAGAAGTTTTACTGTTTCACTTATATTCTAAAGAACGGAATTCTTAGTCATCACTAAGTCTAAATTGTACTGAAGCAAACGCCTAAGGAGGTTTTGAGTGTCTTGAGCTATTCATAGACGAAGTTGCAAGCTCAAGCTATTGCTTGAGTATTCTCTTGCAACTTTGTCTATGAATAGCTCAATAATAATCTTCAGGGAGTATAAAAATACTCAGTTCGTATACTCGAAGACAAAAATCTTTATTCTTTTCCTTCCGGCCGAGCACTTTCGCCCATTCGGGCATCCTCAGGGCGACGTGGAGCCCGAAAAATCTTTATGCTCTATGTTTTTTCTCAATTTACGCGAGTCAAAAAAAAAATTGACTTGAGCGCCGACCATGAATCTGTTCTAAAACCTCTAAATCGAGTTTCGATTATTCAGTGCCAAATAAGAACGGAAACGCGGAGGTAACGGTATAACTAAAGAGCTGACAATTTATCGCCCTCCAATTGCAGCAATCAGGGACAGGTTCTTTCAGTGGCGAATCTCTTTGAAAAAGACGTTTCCCAGCTTTAAATAACGAACGTAGAATGCTTTCGTGGGCGAAATTCGACGGTTCGCGATTCAGAGTAAACCCACATTTTCACTTAGCTTAACGTGTTCCCGTAGGAAAAAGGGCGCATGTTTTGGAAATCGTGAGTCGGTTATTTGCCAAATTGATTCCCAGTTCGGAAAAGTGAATCCTCTTCGGAAGGAGAAAATCGCGAAATGATTCGGCTGAAGTTCCGAGCCAGACAACGAATTGAGGATTTTTCTCTCCCAAAAATAGAACTAGCATTATTTACTCCATTCGAAGTCGCGTAGAACGGTTGAAAAATCCACTTTATTATACAATGAAGTGGGCGAGATTTGATTCGGGATTTGCCCGGAGTAAATACTTAGTACTTATATCTTTTCTGAATTGTTCTTTGGCTATCTGCGTAAGAAAATGTGCATAAACTTTCCCCTAAACCGTTTAAAAGACTTCTGCCAGAAGAGAAATGTTAAAAGCTATTTTATAGCTAAGTAGTCTGTATCCTGTATTGGTGTTTTCGGTTTAAGGGGAAGAAAAAATTAGAGCCCTAACGCACTTGCAATTTTTAGTCGTACGATCAAATAATGGACAACTGCAGCGCGTCAAGTTACTTCATTTCTTATGACTTCCGCTGACTTTTAGCAAATTTTCGCGAGAAATAATGCTAATTTTCGTGCTAAAAAAGTCGAAAATCGTATTTTGCTTCGACAACGCGAGAAAATATCCGTTTTATGCATCGAATAATTTACGTTTAGATTTTTTCTTTCTGCAATTTTTTCTTTCTACTTGCAATAAATGCCGTTCTTAGGAGTTCGTTAGCCCACCAATTACGAGTAGAGGTTTTTCAAATCTACGATTAAGTGCTCCGAAAAATTTTGAAGGATGATTATTATCGAAATGAAATCGTGTAAGGTAATGAAATGTAAGCATATTTGTTCTTTTTATAGATTTCGAGAAAACGCAATTATCATAAGAAATTTTCGAGTTCTAGAAAATACCACTTTTTAACTACGACTCGTATAGTGCTCGAACATTTTTGAACCAATAAAAAATCTGTCTGATCTTAGTTTCTTCTATTGTATTGATCGGAAATCGGTCGAAAATTGATTTGAATCGATCAATTGTTCATTTAATTAGTAATAAATTTGATTATAATAATAATTAATATTTAATATAATAATTAAGTTTCACATTCAATAGTAATAATTTGATTTCAATAATTAAATGTAACATTTACTATTATCATTACTACTATTGCATTATTTACTATTATTGCAATAATTAAAATTATCATTTGATAATAAGTTTGCTAGCTTCACAAGTTGTATTATTACTTAAAGAAAATACTATTTTATTCAGTCCTCTATTCGAATCAATAAGTTTAATATTTTGATTAGAAATCTAGTATACCTAAATTGATGAATTAGCTGTTCATTTGTTTCGATAAAATTAATTTCAATATTCTTAATTAATAAATCAGTGAGACCATACATTTTTTTGAAACAATATATTTAATATTTGATAAAAAAATATGAAGATTTGATTTTTATGTATTTTATTTGATTCAATAAATTTGATTTAATAATACCTATATTTCATCAAATAAACAAACGTAATATTTGCGAGGATAAGGGTTAATAGATTTGATAAACCGATTTGACTATTAATTTTATTTGAAACACAAAAAAAATAACTGTGATGGAACTCTTTCACATATTCACCTCTTCTGATGACATAGTGTAATTATTACACTATTATAGAACTATTATAGTTCTGAGTAGTACTATTATAGTTCTGAGGTACCACAATGACCAACGTGGACGGCTCAGAATAAGCCCGAACGGGCGAAAATAAAAATAATGGGACGTAAAAGCAGTCTCCTGATCCTATTCTCTAAAACTTGATTCTCTAATTCGCTAATTATAAATTCTAATAATACCAAACTCTTAACCTCGAATAAAAAGCTACCATCTAATAGCATTGAAGTATTTTTAGTTTGATTACTTATAAATAAATGAAATGATGTAATACGAGAAATGTCCGTGCCTAATAAAACTAGATTCGCTCCGCGAATAATGTATTTTCCCCTTTGTTCTTCGCGGGGGAAAAAATAAGATGGGTTGAATAGGACGTAGGTTTTCTTCCGACGCGAAGGCCATGCGTTAGGTGTCGCCGTGTTACTGCATTGCCACCTAATGCTGAGATAACCCCATCAGTAGCTGAGGGTTTATTACGTTATGACGAGACGCCGTCCATGCGAGGACCTCGCTCTCTTGATTTTACGTTTCTTTGCAAACCATTGCTGTCAAAGAGCCCCTTAATTTATATTATAACGCGAAGGGAATTTTATTTTATTCAGTCCTACCCGAGATGACCGCTTTAAGTGCACAATTTCGCTCCTGCTGTCAACAGAAGTGCGTTCATTTGAAATTTCATTCGTTTTTCTCGGTATTAAAGTAACAAAGAAGCCTTACCTCGGATGGCTTGGAGAGGACATCAGCCATACTTTTTATAACTAATAATAAAATAATAATTTCAACTTCTTTGTTGAGAGTATTTTCAAGTCAACTAGAATCCGAATATCCAATTAAAAAAATTCTTCACTTTTCTGACGAAACTATAACAGTTAAAAACTTTTGAATTTTCACCAAAATCAATCTTGGTTTGACAATGGCTCAAATATTTAACCAAATCGCTGCCTTAATTTAAAGTTTATTTTTTGGCGGTTTTGACGGGCAAAAATCCTATTCCTATTTTTCTACTTTTTTCCAACAAAAGTCAATGTGGTATCAATTTCTATCGATTTTTGGATGTTGAATCGAATGAAATCGCGGGGTCGATAGCTTTATGGGTTCTCGAGTTATCGCATTCTTTGTGTAGAAATTCGGCACGAGGGAACGACCAGAGAATTTTCAGAGCTGTAAAAATCGTTCTATACTCGTTGGAATGGACTTAAAACTCTCTCTTCAGCTGTACCGTCAGGCGAATAGTTTAGCTTTTAATTTGAAAGTTAAGATAAATAAAAACAATCGAAATTATCATAGTTGCTACTGAGTTTCTCTTAATAGTTGCCAGACTGTTTTTTGGTGGGAACGGGATTATTACAAGTGGATGGCCTTCTTACATCATTATTGAATCGAAAGAATAATAAATCACTCTACAATCATTTGCAGCGTTTTTTACTATGTTAATTTATTCTACCACTGAGCTGGGCATCATCTCGGCATTTGGCGGTACGGTTGCTATGGTGATGGAAAACAACCTCGCGTGAATCATTGTCCAGAATTCGTTTTATTGCCGCCTCAAGTTTTTTCCCGTTTTTAAATAATTTTGAAGTTCAATATACATTATTTGCCTATTCTTTGAAAATTAGTTGCATGTTTCATTTGGTTTTATCCGCTTCAAACAACGAGTGCCCCATTTTTCTTCTTGGAATTCGTAGGAAAAAACTCGACACTATGATCAGGATACTTATCATACTATGAATTTTTTGAGTTTTTTTTATTTTTATTATTGTCAGTCTAGTGGCAAAAATACGTTTGCCGGGTCAGTTTTAATAATAAATTTCATCTAGAGACGATTCGATGAAAGTATTTTCATTAGCAAAATTGGATCAATACATTGTAGATAAAATGGTTTAATTAAAAACATCAGTAAATTGCATTACATATCGGAAGGTTGCGTGTTTTTGAAAATACAAAAATTCTCGTGTGCGATAAATTGTTGACTCGTGAATTATCGCATTTATTTCTCACCAATGCGCAACATCTAGGTTGAGAAATATCAACAGCGACGTATCAACAGAAGAAAAATATATCAACGACGATTTCTCCTCATCATTGGTAAACTTAAAAGTCGAATAGCTTTTCAATCGTTTTTTCTACGTGCCCTTACTCGCAACCTTAGGCTATCCTTGGATTGGTTTTCATTTCCAGAACCCCCGTGCGAGTTGTTCGATTTTAGAAGTAGGTGACAGGCAGGCGACGAAAGTGTACAATGGATGGATTAATAGCTTCAGCCGAAAGGCGCACTTCAACTTTGAAACCTATTGTATTTTGAAAGCTTTCGAAATAGAGTTGCCTTCAAGTTGACGGAAAAGCGAAAATATGATGTATTTGCGCTGAAAAAAAAATCTGTGTAATATCTTGTACACATCGCAATATTTCTGACGATATATTTTCACAAATTGTTCGACATTCATTACTAAGCTGAGATAAAAAGGAGAAAAAATTAATACATAATTGTATTCGAGTGACCAAAATAATCTGTTGACTGGCAACGAATGTTTCACTATTTCTATACGCATTCAAATCAAGGCGCAAGTCTCTAATTAAGGTGGAATTTATGAACCCTGAGCAAACCTCAACTGCCTTATAAATCCCGGCTCAAACAGGCTTCCAATTTGGAAACCGATTGTCCGGTCCAAATCTGTTTAATTAAGTGGTTCTATCCCCATTGAAACAATTCAAGCTCGATATACCCCTTGAAATTCCATTTTCAATGTATTCCAAGGAATTTTTCCGTCTTAATATTCAAACTGACCTTTGTTTTTAATTTATAAACTGAATCGAAAAATTGAAAAGTGTCTGGTTAGGGTAACCTTTTTTTATCCCTCTACTCCAGCTGACTATGATATCAAAGTTATCGACAAGTCCAATTTATTACGAAAATTTTGGAATTATATTTCGCGACGATCCATTGTCAGACCGGTATTGATTTTTTCTGAAAACATGAAGAATTTTGCGTTAATTGTTTGTCGGACGGAAATAATTTTTTTCTATCGGGATTTTCGAAATTTCTACATTCCTTGAAACGTAAAACATCGAATTTTGAGAGGGCTATAACTTTTTTCGTGATGCATTCGAATGATTTGTCATTAATAATAACCCAAAATCAAGCTTCATCTGTTTGCCACAACGAATATTTTAAGACCATTAACGTTCAAAAATACTATCAATATTATTAGGGTCTCGTCAACTATTTCATCTCCGCATCCGAACACACGGACACATTGTAATTCGATTAACTTTATTCTATAGGAATTTTTGCCATACACACGCGACAACTATGATAACGATCAAGCGATGAAAAATTGGTTGCTAACAGAATCCGATGTATTTCAGATATCGTGATTGCCGTTAAACCGGTCCAAATCTCATTAGCTCTAGAGAATTTCACGGGCTGAGGATATCGAAAATTCAACGTGACTCCGTTTTCCTGATATCTCTATAATTCTGTTAATCCGTTTTGATTTGTATTGTCACTCTCGTTGAAATCATCTCGTCTTGGACTGTCGTTAGAAATTATTAGAAAATGGGAGCTCGCTTCGTTTGCGCCTCCCGGGGAGCGACAGCATTGATTCGAGGCCAACTGTCTAAATTGAAATCCAAAAATTTGTGAACTTTTCCACCCAACAGATTGGTAACTGTAAGGGAAAGCTCCTTAGCAACTATGTTAGTTGTAACTATTATCATTTTTCTTAGCATGGTAATTAAAAGTTGAATTATTCGCCTGCTGGTACAGTTTAATGGAGTGTTTCACGTCCATGCCAATGGACATAGGAAGATTTTTAAAGCTCCAATAATTCTCGAACTATAGCCTCTTGCCGAATTCCAGAAAACCTTAAAAATTCGACACAAAAGCGGCAATAACTCTGGAACTATTGAAGCTATCGACCCCGCAATGGTCTCATTCGATTCAGCGTCTAAAAATCAATAGAAATTGATACTAAATACACCTTTGTCTGAAAAGCGTTGGAGAGTACGAATTTTCTCCCGCTCAAAAATAATTATGGTTACGATTTGGTTAAAGAATTGAGCTATTGTCAAACCCAAATTGATTGTTGGTGGCGCTCAAGAATTTCTCTAAAATAATTTCCTGGTGTTGTCAGTGGACATACAAAATTTGGGTTTAATATTCAATAATAAATTATTGCAATCGCTCAAGAAAAAATGTTCTAACCTCCCTTCCCCTCAAACGATTCAATTTTAATTTTAATAGTGATTTAAGAAGACCATCCATTGGTGATAATGACTAGTCCGAACAATAATTAATTGTGAACATTTCCACCTAAGAAAATATTGGTAGCTATATTACGATGGTTTATTATTGAAAATGAACCAACAGTCCAAATACATTATTAATGTTGCTAGAGTGCTCGGGACCTTTTACATCCTGGTCAGGCCATAGCTTTCTTTTATATTTATTTTTTTTATATTTATATTATATTTATATTTTTATTTATATTTATATTTATTTTTTATTTTTATATTTATTTTTTATTTTTTATTTTTATATTTATTTTTTATATTTATTTCTTTTATTTTGGTGGCTTCTATCTGTCCAGTGTCGACCGTTTATAAAGAAAGGTCTCTTCTGAGGCCGAGATCGCTAGTTCGAGCATCTAAATAATAGAACCATCTTGTTTTCAGCGGGCCCAAAATCGCTTCAAAAGGATTACCGTTGTTAAAGGCTTCTGTTAAATTACCGTATTGCCTCACGAACGCAAACAATACTTCATACGCATCAGCTCACAATTTCCAGTTCACTAATATGCGACATTTGGCATTGGCTTCATCAAACAAAGGGGAAATAAATTAAACCTAATTATTCCATGCTTTCGGATTCGTGTTTGTCTTAGTTTGAAACGAAAGGATGAAAAGGGAACTTACCTAAAAGCCAGCTCTCGTTCCGCACCTTGGAACTGCATGAATATCAAAGTTAGAGCCGAAAGACCTAAGGCTGTGTGAGCAACTGTTAAGCGTAGACGGATGAATAATTATTTTCTCCTTGTGCCATAAATGCCGCCCACTAAAATCAAGTGCAAACACCGAGTTTGACACGAGCTGCATGAAAATTCGGCCGTCTTATACGCCTAGGCACTTATCACGTAGCTCATTTGTGACAGAAATTCTCTATATTGAAATTAGCTGTTTGGTTTAGTGAAAAATCTGAATTACGACGGGAAAATTCCCAATTCGACTTGGAAAAGCTACGTTTGTCGTTTTATTTTGAATATGTGTATACCTAACACGAAGTTAATATTGATAGGTTTATTATTTACAGGAATACACATTTATGAGAATACAAATTTACGAAATTTACGTATTCTTGTACGCCGAGGGCATAATCACGCAAAATCCACTATTTTAAATGAGTTAAAATGAGCATTTCGGCGTTTAGGGCATCAACAGAAACGTTCTGGTCGAAGAGAAAAAAACGCTGCAAATGATTGTACAGTGGTTTATTATTCCTTCGCTTCAAATAAAATTTCAGAAGACTATCCATTTCAGATAGTCATTATTCAGAACATGTGTGAACATTTCAACCGAAAAACAGATTGGTAACTATCGGGGAAAATTCCGTAGCAACTATTGTAATTTTAATCTATTTTATTTTTCTTAATTTCCTAATTAAAAACTAAATTTTTTGCCCTACCGTACAGCTGGAGAGAGTGTTTTTTGGACGACCATTCCAATAAGTATAGAACGATTTTTATAGCTCTTTTTATAGTTATTTTTATAGCAAGAACTCTCCAGTTATACCCTCATGTCAAATTTCTGAAAATTTCCCAAATTCGGCACAAAAGCTGTGATAACTCGAGAACCAATAGAGCTATCGACCCGGCGATGGTCTCATTCGATTCAGCGTCCAAAAATCTATAGAATTTGATACCAAATACACATTTTACTGAAAAACCCTGGAAAATATGAATTTTCTCCCCCTCAAACCCCCCAAAAATACCCTTAAAATTGAGCTAGCAAGTTGGTTCAAGAATTGGGCCGTCGTAGGACCGAGATTGATTTTTGGTGAAAATTTCAAGAATGTAGCTATTATAGTTTGGCCGGAAAACTGCTAACGGCGTACGGCTCAGTATGTATCTAATTATGGGAAAATTTCGGAATGGATAGATAAAATATTAAAATCTAGGGGCTCATGGTAGGTTCAAAAATAAAACTTATTTCAAATTCTAATTAGGGGCTGTAAAAGTTACGAATATCTCTTTAGGAGTAAGGTATTTACGTTTTTTTTCAATAATCAAGAAAAATATTCAACGACTTGTATAAAAAAATTTTACTCTCAGAAATTGGAGAGTTTTTGTGCATTGCATGTTTTTTTGAAAACTTAAACGTAGGTGTTTCCTCTGCAAAGACATCTCATCTGGCCGTTCACTGAAATTCAAACATTCTCCTTCACATTTCATCCCTCAGCGGTTTCCTCTCACGTTTCCGCGCCACGATTTCTACGGAAAAAATTAATTATTTAATTGTAACTTAATTGTATCTATCATATCTATTAAACATAGATCGTTTGTGTCGAAAGTCGCTCAATTTTCTTCTATTTTATCTCGTGCGTGAAGCTCTTTGAAAACGCGTTAATCCGTTTCGCGCGGATAACTTTAATTAAACCGGAGTTCCGCGTATATTTACGCGTGCCTTGAAATTTGCGGAGAATCGGAAAAGTTTATGTCAAGAGTTGGATGGAAATCTGTCTTAGTATGGATTTCCCTTTAGGTTTTCGCTACTGGCGCTTCGAATGAGTTCGACGAGGGGTCGATTGTTGAGCTATAGTCGAATTCGTGGATCCATTGAGGTCTATCGAAAGCTTCAGAAAATCAAGCCCATTGGCAATGTCTATTCACGGCTATTTCCAAGCGAGATGCGAGTCGTATTTAGGACGTAATCGAGCGCAAAAGAGTCGAAAAATGGTTTTGTCGAATTTCAAAACGCGAGCTCATAAACGACGTTCAACTCGTCGATCTAGAGCACGTTTCGAAACTTTCGATAAATTGCCTCACAGTGAAGTACGAGCAGTATGAATGAAGTATGATTTTGAACCACCGGGTACTTATTTCTGAACGTAAAATTACTAAAAATGTTTCTGTCTCTTTTTTTTCTTCAAAATAGTGTAAATTGAAGTAAAACGCAGAAATCGCGAGAAAACAAGACCGAAAATATTGATTGGAAAATATTAACCTTCAAATACCTACTTAACATAAAAACTGGACGAAGAAAAAACAAATTATTGGAAAATTTTCTGTTCTGGTAAAAAAATTTCAGGCAAACCGTCTACTTTCAAGTCATAGGACAACTTCATGTGGAATCAAGTGATCTGAAGCGAGTACAATTATTGAGATGCCTGGGTAAATCTAAAAAAAAGGTAGGACTCAGATTCCCAAAAGAAAAAAAAATATTATATTTTATGTAATTTATTTCCATATTTACGTAGTAAATGGAAGCAGAATTCGAGATGGAGATGAATTCGGAAAACTTTTATATTGTACTATGCTCGGAAACATCTTTTGAATAAGTGTCTCGGGTCAAAAAATGACAAAAATCGGCAACTTTTGTCACTTTTTGACATAAAAAAATTACATAAAAATGAATGAAATTCAATGTAATTTTGCAGAAAATATTCCCCAAGTGAATGTGAAAGAGGAGCATTTATTGAATTGTGTATAACACACTGTGCGTTCGAAATATACGCGTTCGAAGTTTTTTCTATCATCTTAAAAGTCAATATTTTTTTCGTTTGCGGTGTTGAAATTTTCGTTGTGGCGAGCAGATGATTGATTTTTATGTATTGTCTCACACGCCATACATTCCGCGGTGTGAGTTTTCTCGTTTTTTCACTGGTGCGTATTTTGTATTGGGATTTTTACAGGCAGCAAAACCAATATATCCCAGCGTTTAAGGTCTTGAAATGTTTCTTACGGCGAGTGAATGACGCTTGATTTTTATCGCCTGCGTCACACACCGTATTTCCGCTTTATTCGCATATTTTTTGTCTTTTGATTTTTACTGACCGCGAAAAATAGTATATTTGAATGCTTATGGTGTAGTTTGTTAGTTGTTGTGTAGTTTTGTTAGCTGGTGGTTTGTTATTGTGTGTGAATGACGCCCGGTTTTCATCTTTAGTGTCACACACCGTACTTACATGTGAATTTAACTTTTTCTCTTGGAGTTCGAATTCAGCCCTTTTATCATTTTCCTAATTCCATTTTCCTACCCCATGTTGATTCGATCTTACGGGAATGAGACGCTCGCGATTCTGCGAGGTTGTCTAATTTTCGAAGGCCGGCCAACATCGAAGCACATCGCCATTCATCAGTTGCTGTCAACCTCAAATCAAAGATACTCGCGATACCGCCGTCACCGCAAGTCAAAGGGTGACACTTACTTTGATCTGTTCATCAATGCCTGGCTGGCACGTTTGATAGCAGCTGCCTTGAGTAATTAGGCGCGAATTTGAATGAAGCGTGCTTAATCAGATCCAAGTGGCCCATGTTTAAGCAAGCCTATGATACAAATTGTGAATACCATAATGGATTGTTTGCATGATTTTTAATATTTTCCCTCGATTGGTTAAGCCTTCTAATATGTGAAAATAATATCGAAATTCAGCTATAAGTACGAGTATATCACGTTTTTCCTACAAGCCGGTGGTTTTACGCATGGCACGCCGTTGCAATAATTGCTCTTATAATTATCTTGCGATAATTTAAAAAAATCTTATGAAGCTCTATTTAAATTTTTTTCCATTCTCGTCTAACATTTATTTTACGGTTCGTATCGAACACGTTCTATAACTGTAGTAGAGAAGGTCGAGTCAAGTTCGATTTAAATTTTATGGAAGCAGCGAGCGTAGTTTGGTCGAATGATTAATCCAAAAATGATCTAATCATATTTAATTATATACTTCGATGATATCCTATGGCATAAAATACCCTCGCAATCAATCTCGTGCAAGAGATATGATTAATTTCCTATCTCGCCTAATGCTGGTTCCTTCGTAGAAGAAATTACTTCGCTATAAATCCACGTATTTGAAGTTTACGGTGACTATCTAGTTTTTTTTTTTTTTTTTTTTTTTTTTTTTTTTTTACTCCTTTCAGTTTTTCTGCTCCTATATAGGTATCGGAAGAGGAAAATAAAAATGTAAGATCTTTGGTCATTAAAGACGGAAAGAGGTTGTTGCAACTCTGGCCGGCTTTACGTTTCAGTTCAACAACTTTGAGCGAGTTGGCGATTTCATTATTAAAAGTTTCCATCGCAGCTTTGAGTTATTACGAGAGGAATTTGGCATCTGCAACATTGGAAAGGGGCTTTTTTAAAATATAAGCCTCGTTGCCTTTTGGAATTATTGTTCATCTTTCAGGCGAAAACCTCAATCTGCATTGGGAATTGTTTGCATCTTCTAACTGGGAATGTTTGTATTCGGAAACGCTGAATCTAGAATAGGAACCAACTACGCGTTAAAATTTTTTTTTTTAAGGGGAAGAATAACAAAACAAAATTAAATAGGCGAATGAAGTTGCACCAGTTGTCTTCTCTTTTTTCGCCGTTTCTATTCCAAATGGGCACTATAGGGTCAATAAGGTTGTTTTCCACTATCTGAACTTGAAATTCTCATCAACTTGTTCTATCTTTTGGGCACTGAATTGATTGAGACCATATTGGTGTCAATAGCTTCTATTATTCTCGAGTTATCGCAGCTTTTATGGGGAATTCTCAATATTTTAAGAGATTTTGCAAGGTTTGTAACTCAAGAATTTGTGGTGCTATAGAAGTATTTATATAGGAACTCGTTGGAATGCTCGCTAAGCACTCTTAAGCTGTATGGTTAGGCCAATTTTTGACACCAACTTAGGCTATGAAGAAAAATAAAAATATTTCAAGTAACGATATTTGGCGAGGAGTTGTTAAATCGTAATTTTAGCAGAGTAATAATAAACTACTGTACGATAATTAGCAGCGTTTTCGCACTTGAAATCATCAACTATCATTAGTAATAATTGAAAATTTATGCTCGTTTCGATCACTTCTCCGAGAAGACAAAACTCTGCAAAATATTTTGCAGTGTTTTATTATTAATTATATCCTTTGCTACTGTAAATTTTCATTTTTATAATGGCATAATAATCCCAACCGTTTTGTGAACATGCAGAACATTTCTTTGAAGTCGTAAAATCCTACAAAGAGGACTCGTTCCCTCATGTGTTGTTTCCTCCAAGGAATTGCGTCTTCTTCATCACCATGAAAATGATTCAAGTTATCAAAATTCAAAGTTGAAGAGTCAAGAGAGTGTTAAGAGAAAAATGGTTTTTTTTTTTTTTTTTTTTAAATAATGGAAACTTTATTGTATAGTATACATTACAGTTAGGCGAACAATACATAATTTAGGATACATTGGAACGAGAAACATGTTGTGAGGTGACACCCAGTGGTGTGCCTCGCTTAATTATTAAATTAATTATTAAAATGGCTTTGCAAGATATTTTGTAATGTTAAAATAATCAAGTTTTTTCAAAAAAAAATTCTTAGAAACAAACATACTATTTTGCGCGATAATCTCCTTTGCACTTATAAAAAACTGTAGTTAACAAAGAGAAGAGCAAAGTTGAAAGTGAAAGTAGAACAGTCCTAAAAAATAGAAAACTGCGAGCCTTCTATGGTTTCAAAGAACGAATCATTTCTCAATTTTCATAATTCCCAATGTCAAACGTGAAGAATTGAAAATATGCCCAAAATATCTCACAATTGACTGCTGCATGATGTTAGGGATGCATAGGGTGTTACAGTAAGTAAACCTTCCATAGGTATACACATTTTCATATAAATAGACTGCTATTTTATGTGCTCTAATTTGTCTTTTTTTTTCTAAACATGGTCCGGTTTGAAGTAGTGAGACGTCTGTTGTAGTGAGACCGGCACTGTCATCAACGGTTGTTTATTTAAATATCCCCGCTTGCTCCCGGAAGAAAAGCTTTCCTGCTAAATAGTGATGAAAGGAACCCATTCCCGCAAAAGCCTCCATTGTTTTCGAACTAGAACCGTTCCTGTGATAGTGGCATCATTCGAAAAAGGGCTGCTCTCTATTTTCTCTCCAATACTACTCACGCCTAAAACATTATCAACTCGGTCAAATTTTTTATTCGACTGGATGAATATTGAATAATTTTCGCGAAAATAGCTGACTCATCTGTTGACATCTTAGTCGTCATGATTGCCGCAGTCTTCATTGTTGTCTAAGCTACGATTAGGCTCCATTCAAACGCTGTGAATAGGCCGATGATGAACGCCTCATTTATGATAAAATAATAAATGGAGAAATTCGTATTTTTCGGTCGCATTTCGCTCGGTCGATCGAGAGTGGAACACGGAGCGAATTTAAATACGGTGGCAATTGAAATTGCGAATCAGCTTTTCAAATTAGAGACTGAGAAAATAGAAAATTCTTTAGTTGTAATCGATTTCAACCGTTTTAGAGAGTTATTTAATTTTAATTCGAATAGAACAGCCAGCGACAAAATGATTATTTTTATGTTTCACGGTTCTGCAGGTAGTGAAATTGAATTTCAAGCTGGTCGTTTCTTAGTAAACTAATTGTTGGCTTGTTATTTTGTCGTATTTAGTAAAATAATTCAACACCACGACCGACCATTTGACAAATGTGTTGCCTAAATAGAAAGACTTTCTACGGAAGCGAAGCACAGAAAATATAAATCATTTCTTACAAATCCGAGATGAAGAAACTGAAGAGAAAAAATTACAATTGGTAATGTTACAATTTTGATAGCAGGATCTTGCGTTCAGTTTAATAATGAAAATAATAGTTCCATCCTGTAACTCCAAGCTGGTTTCAAAAATTTGACCAAATTGGATAAATCTGGTCTATTTAGAAGCTCGATCGCCTCGGCGAAATAACTGAAAATATTGAATATCGAAAAATACACCAAAACTACTTCTCTGCCGCGAATCCCCAGATTAGCTGACCAAACACGCACGTTCTTTCCTTCGGAAAATCACGGCGCGTGGAAACGAGAGAGGAAACCGCCAAGGGAGAAACGGGGAGGTAAAGCGTGGTGACACTTCATTTTTCCATAGTTCGGCTTCAAAAAAAAAAATTAAAAATTTTAAATAACAGCCCTCAAAAAGTTCTTAAGAATCCCAACTCATCCATCTATAAATTGCTCTAACGAAATCGTTTATCATAATTTTCTAGAGCATTATTACGTCGCCGCACGAATCATTGGTTTTTTACTGCAATATATTGTTCCAAATTTCGGTTGTATCTGGTGATCAAACCTAACAGTGTTTTAATAACGAGATGTTCAGGGTTGATCTCTTTTCACCTCAAAATCCTTTTAATAAGGCAAAGACATTTCAAAACCGCCGCAAAAGTTTGATAACTATTTTGCACTTTTTCCCGATAGTCACGAGTCATGTAAATCATCGACTCCGCGGTATGAACAGAACTGCTGTTTAAAACTGTATACCTCACTATCTTATCAGGAAGCTAATAAAGCCTTAGGTACGTGGGATCCCGTTAAGCTGTCGAACCAAGTATCAGCAACGTACATTGGTATTGTAATATCGAAAAATTATTGATTAAAACGCAAATTGAACACAATTGAACTTAATTTTATTAAACGTATTCTGACGCATTAATTTGAGCATATTTGATGCAAGAAAATATTTAAGTACTAAAAAATGTCAAACCAGTGATGTGCATAAATCACACAGCACTTCCCAATCCCACTTCATTTTTCACTGAGATATTCACAAAGTAATTTTTACGATAGACATTCGAACTCGGAGTGGCTTCTTCAAAAAGTGTTTCTTAGTATAATAGTAGTACTAGAAAAATGTTTTTCCAAATTCAACTCCGTTCCTAATTCGACTTTAAGGATGATCATAATAATTCCATTTACTACTTAGACATGCAAGTAAAAAATGAATTCTTTATAAACCAAATACTTAATCAATTTTTCCTGATACGAGTTTATACTTAAATCATCACCTAACAGGCTCCTGGTATCGTTCAATATCATATTCCTGACAAATTTATACAAACTATATGAAAAAATCTACGTTTTCGTACTTTTTTTGCACTTTTTCGATCGTTGGCAGTTTGACTCGATAATACTCTACTTGAACAACTAGCACAACGAAAACGTCAGAGGCAAAACATACGTAGTATCACATTGACGAGTCGTCGATGGCGGGAACAATAGAACGTGTGCCCCACTTCAACGTGTGAAATGAGAACTGCCACGTCCGATAGAGGCGTTCTTTAGGAAAACCTATAGAAAAGGGAAATGTTGACCTCGCAGGATCTGCGATCCGGTGAACCGAGAAATGCAATCCGAAAAATTTCGCTTATTCAAAGCGAAATACACGGCAAATTATTTCACGTCTCGTGGATTAGGAAAAATTCAGTCTCAGAAAAACCACATTGGAGATAAATTATTTTATTGAAAGATTCTATCGACCATTATTAATTTCAATGTATCCTAATTTAAAGCGCACTTCAATGGCACTGTGTAGACATGTTTATTAGAGTGTTTTCTAAGTGTTGTGATTTATCAACCGAAGTAGTACTCGATTTATGAGGTAGAGTTTTTTATACAAAATGGAGTTAATTGAGGTGCTGAAAACGACTCCACCCCCCAGCGCAAGTTTGTACTTAAGGGGGGGGAGAGCATATTGTCCGTGTAATTTGTTTGTTGTACTGTCTTGTAATTTAATGAATATATATGCATTAAAAAAAAAAAAAAAAAATCTGAGAGAATTTCAAGAACAATCAATTGCAATCTTTGTATTTTTACTTGGATATTTATTTAATTTATATTATAATACGGTATAATCAGTGAGTATATCGTGAATTTACAGATCAACCTATGAGTATATAATGTATTTGCGCTCTCAGATAATCTCATTTTACATTTTAACTTGGCTTGAATCGTTTTGTTAGGCTCACATGTTTCTGTTACAATAATTGTTGTAATTGTATAATTGTTTTTGTGTTTCTGTACAATAATTTCAAAAATATTTCCTACGTACATGAAGTTCCCACGCGCGGAAGTCAAGTTGGAAACTTGCACATTCCTCTGCATCGGACCGCAGCTTTCAATCAATCATTCACTGTTCAGGCCATAAAAATATATAATAAATATGTAAATTTTTTCGTTATGAACTCTTCTTTGGATTCTCTAAAAAAAAAGAATAAGAAATTAAATGTCTAAAGATCAATGACAGCTGTTATTATAAGTTATTTTTTGTTCCTCTGCACACGTCGTATGAAAATGTAACGCGAATATCACCGAATCATTATTATTTTCTTTCGTTTATTTTATTTTATTTCTATATTTGTATGCTAAGTGGAGTTAATAATATATTTTTTTTAATCCTGACGAAATGTTTATTTTTTTTTTCTATGTTTTAACTGTGTGAAGAAGGAAGAGAGGACCTTATGGTCCTATTTTTTGTCACAGTTTTATTTTGTTCAATAAATGAATCGTCAATCAATCTATCATACTGCACTTAGGCATTATTATCCTAATGGGTAATTTTTTTTTTTTTTTTTTTTTTTTTTTTTTTTTTTTTTTTTTTTTTTTTTTTTTTTTTAGTTCTCCTAGCTAGTTTGTAAATAACAGTACCGATCCTTCGTTTCGCAACAGTTCTGATTGATCTGCTTAGCATCTCTTGCACAGGAGAGCCTCGCGGGAATCCTTAAATCGCCCCTTGTAGCGCTACCTAATAGATATAATATATCTAGTCGATACATAATATCTTTTTTGCTGAATAAATCGACAATTATGCACGTACATTGAAATCGGACGAGCGAAAATATTCGTACTGGCTCAGCGTAGGGGATATCCGTTTTTACAAAAAAGAAAAGAACAGCGTGCTCGCAAAAGAACGAAATTTAATACTCACAATTAATAGGCATGCTACAAAGAGAGTTGACTTTTCTAAATGTAAATCCGCTCAGTTTAGACGCGGGCCAAAATAAAATACTAACAGTTTTTCTGAAAATCTTTCCTAGAAGCATTATTAGTGCTAAAGGCGTCATTTTTCATCTGATTACAGAAGAGAAAGCTTCCAAGAGACGTTGAATTTGGAGTAAATTAGACGTTACGGTAGAGCTCCATTTCGTTTACGAGAGCCGGGTAATTACCGCATCGGATCTTTTGAGGAACTTAGCGGCGATTTCATTAGAGTACCGAATGAAACGGCTCGTTTAAATCGCACTCGTAGAAGAAGTCATTAGGACGAATTAAATCCGTGTGGGAAGATGATCGATGACGGCCTACCAGTCAGTTCATCCCGTCAAGAGTTGAGCACGGAACAAAAATTAATTTCGAGCTATAGATAGGCTTCAAGTGACATTAATCAAACGAACATTAATGTTTTTTACGACTGTTGATTGAAATTCATATATCCGAAAATTTCAGATGACCCTATAGAAAAAATTGACAACAATGAACTATTAGAGTAGGTATTAGTTACTATAAATTGGTTACTTCTGGTTGGTTAATATGCTTACTTTTCAGCCACTTAATGACGAGTTTTTATCCAGTCAATCTAAAAATTGATTTATTCTGACTCCTTCAATGACAATTCGATGTGGGGATGAGGTTGAGATGTAATCATCGACGTTATCTCATTTTTAATTTCTATACCTCCAGCGCTTTCGCCATTCAAGGCCTCTTCAGGAAACATCTGTCAATTATTCATTATTATCGACAGTTTTACAGAAACACTAGCCAATAGGAAACAATAAATAATGTAATAATATAATTTTTTTAAATTAAGGTCCTGTAAGTAGCTTCACAAGGCTGGTATTGTCGTGAATCTAAAATGTTAAATGTTAATGGTTAAGTATTTGGGTCTTTTCATAACGGAGAAATGATAATTTATAGGACATTTCTAAAACACGTCCGCTTTTTGAACTTAGAGTCTAATAAATTAAAATAAACAGGGGGACTAGATTCAAATGCAGTATTCACTATATATATTATTACATTATTTATTGTTTCCTATTGCCTAGTGTGATCAGGCTGTGCTTTCTCTGTAAAACTGTCGATTATAACGAATAATTGACAGACGTTTCCTGAAGAGGCCTTGAATGGCGAGAGCGCTAGAAGTATAGAAATTCAAAATGAGATAACGTCGCTGATTACATCTCAACCTCATCCCCAATCAAATAGATAAGCGACAAATCATAACGCAATGGCGATTAGTATAAAACTGTGGTTTGCCACATAGATTTCTGAACATTGACCGAATTGTTAGCCCTCCTACGTGTTCTACAACTGATTTCCTACCAAAAGTGCCCTATAATTTTTTTATTACTCCACTAGAAATTCCACTTTTGGAGAGAAAAAAAAAAACAACTTATAACCCTTCAAAATGTGATTTTTTACGTTTCAAGGTATGTAGAATTTTAAATCCAATTAAAAAACTTCTGTCCGTCCGCCGTCGACACATTTCTAAAGGAAACCCTGATAGCTAAATTCTTGAAATGTTCTGCAAAAATCAGTTTCGAGCAAACGATGGCTCAATTCCATAGCCAAATGGATACCTCAATTCTAAGGGTATTGTGGAGGGGAAGGGGCTAAAATCATAGGAAGAGGGTAGGTCGTATTTTTCAATTTATTTGAACGATAGGTGTATCTGATATTAATTTCTACCGATTTTTGACGCCGAATCGAATGATACCATAATGGAGTCCATAGCTTTAATCGTTCTCGAGCTATCGCAGCTTTTGTGTGATGTTTTTGAGGCTTTGAAAGATTTTGCAAGATGTTATAACATTATGGAGCTATAAAAATCTTTCTATACTCGTTAATCGAATAATTCAACTTTTAATTAGATAATAAAGAAAAAAATAGGCAAAATTACGATAACTCCCTCGAGTTTTCCCTCTAGTTTCCAATTCGTTGGTAAGTGAAAACTTTCAAATGTACGAGATTGTTACCATTACAAGTAGATGGCCTACTTGAATCGCAATTGAAGCAAAATAATAATGAACCGCAGTGCAATCATTTGCAGCGTTTGTCACTTTTTGGCCGCAGATCGGCAGACTCGAGGAAGATATCAGAAATTCACAACGATTGGCCACAATCAAAGATGATCACAATACTTCCACTTCGTTTAATCCCTTTGAATTCACCATCTTGCCATTACTTCCGTTATTTCCTCTTGATTACGCTCGAAAAACACAAATGCTTGAGAGAACGTCAACGTGAACAATTAGCGTTGGCGTGTGCCGTATTCCTAATCCGGTTCTTCTCGTTTTAATCCCCTCATCACGTGCTGGGATTATGTTTTAACCTTCTAAGGTTCTCCCTTCACTCTGACGTAATGTATTCGCCTTACGAAATGACTGTTTAAGAAGGTACGAAGGGAAACTTTGAAAATGATTGAACGAGGGTTTATTATTCTTATAGCCTTCCCCCCTCCTCGAAAAACAGAGAATTTTTTGCTCGACAATTGGGATAGGTACTTTCGTCTTAATTCCACATGGTGAACGAATTTACCCACTATTTTACGGGTTCATTTTGGTTTATTATAATAATAAACCATTGTAATCGCCCAAGAAAAAAACATTTTCTAACCCCTCCTCAAAATTTGATGTTTTACGTTTCAAGGCGTGTAGAATCCGAATATCCAATAAAAGAAATTTCCGTAAGCCGTCAACGCATTTCCGGCCAAACTATAATAGCTACATTTTTGAGAATTTTCGGTGCTATAAAAACCTTTTTATACTTGTTGGAATGATTGTCAAACATTGTACCGTTAGGCGAATATTTAGCTTTTAATTTGAAAGTTGAGACAAATAAAAATAATTAAAATTATCTCAGTCGCTATTGCGTTTTTCCCTTATAGTTACCAATCTGTTTTTTGGTGGAAATGTCCTCACATGTTCGGAATAGTTACTATCATAAAACACGACCCGTTTCATTCGATTCAGCGCCAAAAAACTATACAAATTGATAAAACTAACATAAGTTTGCCCGAAACAATCCTCTTATCCTCTTAATGTATAATGAGCAGGTAGACATGTTTAATTTAAACTCTAGTTTGTCGAGTTTTCGACAGAATTTTTATGTAAAGTTATTAGCGCGGTATGCTACGTAGAGGTTTGTAGCTTATTGAATAGTTGTTTTTTTTCTTTTCAAGCCTAATTTTTGAGCCAAGCGAGCACTTTTTCTTTTCTAAATTATTCTTTTTTTTTCAAGAAGAACTTGACTTGTATTAATTTTTGTATATGAATATTGCTTTTTCTGTGCAGTGTGGAAGAGAGGCCCAGTTGGGCCTAACATTGTACAGATCTATAATAAAAAATATTCTATTCTATTCTATTCTATACCCCTCCTAAAATACGATTCAATTTGGATGAGCTATTTTGCATAATAATTGAGCCATTAACAGGTCAAGATTGATTTTAGGTGAATATTTCAATTATATAGGCTTTCTAGTTTCCTCAGAAAACTGACGGTTGACGGACATTTTTTTAATATACGTGCCTTGGAACGTAAAACCATAAATTATTTTCATGATCGATTACCATTTTATGTCTAAACAATATGTGAATGAGTTTATTGCTTGGTGCAGTAAACAATTTATAAATTTCAATCGAAAATTCTCCAAGTAGCGAACTTTCGCCCTTTCAGGCATCCTCATAAGAATGTGTTGGGCCGAAAAACGTAATAATTATTGGCGAAACTGAGAATGCATCTCATCGCTTTGTTATCCAAAATCGATTTTTGGCGCGCCACGAATTTACTCGTCCGAAAGCGACACGTTTCTCGAAATATAAGATGATCTAGCCACGTGCTGTCGTCCTGTTTGTCCTATCATTGTCAGGCACTGGGAAACTTGCGAATGATGAGATGAGCGGATACGAAAGAAACCCGAGAGGTTTGCGCTTATTTGCCAACAGCGCACGTAGAACATGCGTCGGTAGATAAAAGCTTCCACGTATTTCTTACTACACTTTCTGCACTCAATTTGCTTCCGCATTGAAAACATATAGCGCTTATTGAGTCAGCCGTTACGAAGTTCATTGCAGAGAAGGGTTTCCAAAATTGTGAACGGTCAATATTTTTCGTTCGCGAGAAATCGAATTCGCTAACGTGTAGCTAAAATTAACATTATCGTTTCCTGCAAGAAAATGCCGGAGCTAAGGTTTCTTAAAGGAGCAGGATAGTTGATAATTCATATTGAAATTCCTATGAACACAGAACCTTCTCATTGCTAATATTGAGATGCAGAAACGCGGAATTTGACCTAAACTGTAAAAATCAAGCGCCATTCAATCGCCGTCCCCAACATTCCAAGACCTTGAGCGTTCAAATAAATTGTTTTTTTGCGGCCTGTAAAAATCAAAATACAAAATACGCTCTAGTGAAGTAGCAAAAGGCTCAGAGCTTGGAATTACGATGTGTGAGCCGATAGATTATAACGCTGCAAATGATTGTTTCGTGGTTTATTATTTTTTTGCTCCGATAAATGGTTTAAGAAGACCATCCATTTGAGATATAGTTATTCCGAACGTTTCCATTGGTAATCATAAAGGAAAAATCCTTATCAACTATGGCAATTTTAATTCTTTTTCTTTTTTTTTTTAATTTTAAAATTAAAAGCTAAATTATTCGCTGAAGAGAATGTTTTACGATCATTCCAACGAGAATAGAACGATTTTTATAGCTCCAGAAATTCTCGAGCCATATTTCATCAAAATCCTGAAAATTCCACGTAAAAGCTGCGATAACTTGAGAACGCCATGGTCTTATTCGATTCAGCGTCCAAACATCTATAGACTTTCGATACCAAATACACCTTTGTCTGACAAGTGTTGGATAATATGAATTCCCCCCTTAAAACCCCCCAAAAATCCCATTAAGATTAAGATTGCGATTTGGTTAAAGATTTGAGCCATTCTCAGACTAAGATGAAAGATTTCAGCTATTAAAGTTTTGTCAAAAAATGAAAATGAATGAAATGAAAAAACGTTGATGGAGTACGGATTGATTTTTTAACAATAAATTGGATATCCGGATTCAACATGCCTTGAAAGGTCATACATCAAATTTTGAGGGGGACTTTCGTTAGAAATTTTTCTTGGGCGGTCACAATTGTGAATAATCGTCGAATAATAAACCAAAAATCATATGTTATTTGCTCTCCATAACGAATATTTTAAGACCTTAAACGTTAAGAAATAAGTACTCTAATATCCAGTAAAAATCAAACTGGAAAAAACTTGAACGCGTATATCTCGGAAGTACTGTGTATTATCCGAAATCCGGAATCGGCTAATTTTGCACAGTCATTTTTCGAACATTTTCCGACATTTTCGTTGAACTTAATTCAGTTTTCACAGAGTTACAGCAACTTTTGTCATTTTTCGACAACTCATAGACGGAAACACGTCCAGAATGTGTTACAGTGCGTAGTACTATGAAAGTTTCTTCCAATTTACACTTTTAGGACGGTCGCATACTTCAATTTATCATCTACATCGTTCATTCGCTTTTATGCTCCCAGTGTCATCAAGAAAATTTCACTGCTGTTGCACAGTTTTGTTCCCCAACCGTAGTGTCTGAGATTCTAATTGAAATTCAGCTCTTTCGATAGGTCGAAAAGTTTTCAAAAACCCAAGACCGAGAGCATTTGTAAAACTCGAATTGTCCTGTCAAAAATCGGAGGGCCAATTATAGCTCGGATAGGCTATTTAAATCGGGTCGGTCTTTTGTGCCTTTTAATTCCGCCCATGCCATTGTTCCAGGCAGTTAAACGAGTTACCGACCTTTGGTTCTTATTTTTCCAAGTTGGTTTCGTAAATTGAAAAAACCGCGAACGCCCGCTAACTAGAATTCTCAAGGTTTTTCTCGTGCCGAATAGTATTGGAGGTACGACGACTTGTTCTTCGGCGAGACTCAAATGTACACGAGCCTGAGTTAGCGCCAAAATAGAGCTGAAAATAGAAATCAAGTGCGGCACTTGATATAGCGGTGATTCCAAACGCGGTGTCTGTTTTCTGATTAGTTATTTTTTGGCATTGATTGGGCTTTGTGCGGTTTGATTTTTCACGGCTTTTCGACAACATCCACGTAACTGAGTTCAAATTAGGGGTATAATAATTAATAATAATAAATTAATTAATATAATAAATTATTATAATATATAATATATATATTCATAAATTAATTTATATAATAAATTAATATAAATATATAATATATATTAATAAATTAATTATATATAATAAATTAATATAAATATATAATATATATTCATAAATTAATTATATATAATAAATTAATATAAATATATAATATGTATTAATAAATTAATTATATATAATCAATTAATATAATAAATTCTTCTTTTCCCTTGAAAATATCAATTCGCGACGTTAATTTATGTTTTTGTTAAATAAAGATTTTAATTATTATTTTCCTTTTTAAATAAAATTATGGTAATCTAGCGTCAAATTTAAAAAAAGGTTAGCCATTACAGTTAGTTTTGGGAGAGATAAAATTTATGATCGCTAAATAACGTTTATTCAGGGATCACCTATTTTTTTTCTCTTAAAAATAAGGGTCGTCTATATTTCATGTAAAAAATCGTATCGCGGAATCGTTGGGAAACATTAATTAGCGAACAAGCAAGAGTTGAGATAAATTTGAAATCAAGAAAACATCAATTACTCAAATGAAAAAAGAATGGAAAATAAAAATAGTTAAAATCGAGTGAAATGAATCAGCTAATTTGAAAAAGATAAAAAATAAAAATCTGGATCAAATAACTGTAGTTTATATATCAAAATTACGAAATGAATTCCTTTGTCTGATTTATTATATCTATATTTTTACACTCTATATCGCAATCTATATTTGTGGTTTATCGTTCCTTTGTGTCAATCGTGATTTGGAAAGACCACTTACTTGATCCAAACTCTTGTGAAATTTTTTCTGAGCTATTAATTATCGGCAAAAGGGAAACTGTTATACTTAGCTGGAAAACCATTTTTTTAAATATATTTTTTAACTAACAACCTTAAGGTTATTTAGGTTTTAAGGTTATCGGTTTACCTTTATATTATTATTTTTTTTGCTTTCAAAAAATATTTCTCGAAAATAACTGTCGATTAAGCAACCGTAAAAATAAAGTTTTCCAGGGTCATTCGATTTAAAACGTGGCGGACAGCAAGTGCGAAAATATTCACTAGATTTCACCCCTGGTCATTGGTTGATTGGTGGATAATTTGAACAAAAAGTAGTCAATTCATATGTTTGAATATACCAAAAGATAGGTCATTTAATTGTCCACATTTTCCCAATGTAATGTACCTATCAATTTTTCAACCGTTTTTGCGTTATTCTACAATAATAGTGGACTATACACGAAAAAATCACTTTTTTCAACTTTAAACGTTATTTTCATCTATTTAGTGCGAAAGAAACAAAGAATGAACCATATATTATTGATGTACACATCATCAACTATCATTATGCTGAATTTGAGCGGAATCGAAGTCAAAAAGTTTTTCACGAAAAATCCAAGGGATACCCCTGCGGTTTCTTTGAAGCGATCATTCAACGAATTTTTACTCCTCTCTCAATACAGATAAAAATCTGAAATTTTTAGGAAAGTTGTATCTTACCGAGATGTATTTTTGTGATTTTTTTTATTTCTCGGAAAAATCTACAAATGGTCCAAAAAAATCAGTTTTTGATAGCCCAAAAATTGGACTTTAACCGTGATTTTCGGGGTAAAAATTTATGTGAATCAATTGTTTTATTATGCTGGAGTCTTCATTTGAACGCCCTACACACGTACATAGCTAAAAATTTGGTGAAAAAATGTTTAACAGCCCCACAGAAATTATTTTCCGTAAATCGAGCTCCGCTGGCATCGGTAATAGTGAAAAATTGAATGTTTGTTTTTAAGCGAATTTGAAAGCTATTCTTGTGGGAAATTTAACGCTAAATCCGAATTTGACGTTAAAACGATGGAAAGTTGACGACAACGTTAGTTTTTACTAATTTCAGTACTAAACGTTTTCATGTTTTTCAACTTTGAAAATCCGTTGCAAAACTTACAGTACTGTTCTAATTTTATCAATGAATTATTCCTACAGGAAATTAGACGTAGAATTCGGATTTAAGGTGGAAACAATCTAATTCTAACAATTAATATTGTTTTTAATTTTTTTTTCAATTTGCATACTTTTGGAGTTTTAACTCAGGAATTTTTTGTGCCACGTTCACGAATTTTGAAAAAATAGTTTCCTCGGAAGCAATTGAGAAAATTCAATTTAGAGCCGATTAAAAATAAAAAAAGGATAGTGATTATTTTCTGTTTTCGAGTAATCTTCTACCTTTTGGTGAAAAACGTGTCCTGGATTTTCTTCAAGCTAATACCTCCGCGGGGACATGTCATAAATAATATATTATCAAATACACCAAATTGTAGGATTTTGATAGCTCTTTCGCGCCTCTGAGTAATATACCTATGTAAAAGTGATCGGTTCGAAAGTTATTCGCGAAAAACAGGGTCATACAATTTTAAAGCGAAATAAAATTAAAATGAAGGCCCAATTAAAAAAAAGAAGATTTCTCCAGCCGGTGAGTTGGCTCCAATTTGACGAATATTGTTCAACTGTTTGATTACCTCATCCCAGTTTCTCAATCAACCTTTACCCTCGTTTTTGAACATTCAACTTCGAGCCCCTCTAACTCATACTAAAACCAACCAACAAACGAATTCCTGTACTTTTTCGTTTAAAGAATTTAATAATCTACAAATAGCTATCGTAAAATTTTAAACTCCAATGAGAATAATTCGAGTAAATCGAGTACGACTGTGCGAAAACGTGGGATCCGGAAGGTCGAAATTTTACATAAAAGTATTTTACGAAAAATCAGAGGCCTAATTGAAAAAAGTGGGATTTTTGGGTATCAGGAATTTTGATTTAATAGTCGGAATGGTTGTTAAATAATTTTTATCGTTTCGCAATTTCGCTCAAGCCGTGAAAGTTTTTTTTTCTTCAAATTTTTGAAATTTTTTCAAATTTCGAATTTGGATCGCCGTAGTTCCGCGGAAGTCAGCCCGATCCTCCCGACCCTAACGAGGAGAACGTTCAGAATTCGCCTGGCTATAACTTTGTAATGCGTTTAGTATATACGAAACGCAATATTTAAACCGCTACAACGCCCGATAAAAAAATTCCGCGATCCAAAATTTTGACGAAAACAACGTTTTTCGATACGTTTCGAATTGTTTTAAAAAACCAAAATTTAAAATCGAAATTCGGCGATTTTTTCAGATGGTGGCCTTAAATTTTAAGTGCACCCTATTTTTTTTAATCCAAATCCGTTCAGCCATCTCCCCAATCAATCGTATACCTCTCCTCCTCCTCGTTGTGCAGTTATATGTATATAGAGATCGTTGGGGTTTTAAGAAATTTGCATTTACAAAAAATATTTTTAAAAATTTTTTTTTCTCACGGCTGTTTGTGTGATTCCGGGTTTTCCATAAAATCGCCCGAGCTTCGCAACGAGATCACTGTTCTCAATTCCCAAGTATCTCAAGTGGCCTTCGATATTTTCATATCGTCCGATGCTCGACCTTGCGGCAAAAAATCACCGCTCGTCGAAGCTAATGAAATTGCGATTTTAATTTTTCCTTGCCTTCGCGAACAGCGGGCATTAATTAGCGAAAAACGGGAATTGGAGATCGTTATGTAATTCGTTCTAAAAAACAGAATCGTGTCCACAGGTAATTTCGTTGGATTTCCATCGAGGATAATCATCTTGGTAATACAACTCTAAGGAAATTATTTGAAGATTTCCGAATTTCATTAAAGAAGAATGTATGTTCAATATGCAGTCCGTTTATTTTCGCCGTAACTTACTATGACATTTCAGTCCAAGATGTCTAGACTGAGCGGAATTTTCACTTAGCTATTCAACAGCACCGGCTACGCCATCTGTTCATTGAAGTGGGAAATAATGAAAGACCACCCGACAGTTTTTCTGTTTAAAAAGTGAAATAAGAAAAGCCGAGGAACTCAGTGGCTTGCCAGGGCATACCTAGAAAAACATTTAAAAAACCCTCGCGTCTTGAAATACGTAGAATTTCATCAAAGTGCACATTGCACAAATACAACTGTTTTAGTCGCAAACATCCGCAAATGTGCCCTAAATACTTCTACTCCAATCAGACTGGGAAACAATTTCACAACTCAATCAATTTTCAAGATTTCAATGCAAAAAAATAATATATAAAATGAAAACATAATAATAATAACATTAATAAACACAAAAAATGCTACAAAAATTTAGAATATCGCCAGAAAAAAAATAAATAAAATAAAAACGCAGCTGCTAACTGTTGTTATGAAACTACAAAGAAGTTAAAAATCGTCACGATTCCGCTAGCCAGGTAAGGAACGTGATCTGTCTGAGTGATCACTCTAAACTAAATTCAAAAGCGCTATAATCATTGAGACGGTCGATCCGTAGCGTTACGGCGAGCTACAAAACCGAGTTAACAACATTTTACGACTATCGTCAGAAGCCGAGTAGGATTTAAGATCCGGAAACATCAGAGGGAAGAAGGGCAAGAAACTAGAGGAAATGTTATATTGATTTGAAGCTCCCTCCGAAAAAATCAATATAGATTAATAACTATCATAAGCTGCGATAACAGCCCATTCGATTCAGCATCCAAAAATTTATTGAAATACAAATTTTGTCTAAAAATGTCGGAAAATACGAATTTTTACCCCCTCAAAACCCCCCAAAAATACCGTTAAAACTGAGCTAGCAATGTGATTCAAGAATTGGGTCATTTTAGGGCAAAATTGATTTTTGGTGAACGTTTCTAGAGTTTCGCTATTTTAGTTTCATCAGAAACTACGCCTACGTCGAAATGACCGAATTTTTTATTAGATATTCGGATTCTATATGCGATAAATTTTTGTAGCATTTTTACTTCTTTTAGTAAATGGAAGTATTGATTTGTGTTTATTAATGTTATTATTATAGAAACATCTAATTTTTGAGGGGGTTAGAAAAATATTTTCTTGGGCAATTACAATAGTTTATTATTAAGAATAAACCAAAAAAAACTCTATACTGAATTAATTCTTATCCGGATGGTTAACCAACACAAACGCTTTGTACATGTCCGGTGAATTATTACATTTTGGGGGCCAATCTTGAAAAAATTTATTTTCATGCTCAAAACGTTGTTTGCGTGGAATTCGAATTATTAGTATAAATGAAGTTATTCTGACGACTATGAGTTTTCCCGTTTTTTAAATTTCTTCATTGTTTCTCTCAGTTCGAAAATCGGCATTGTGACAAGGTACGACAAAGAACACGTTTCTAATATCCTACAAAAAAAAAAAAAAAAAAAAAAAAAAATACACAAACATGCGAAATACATCTACAGATTCAACGTGGAATCTTTAAAAAAAAAAAAAATCTTTTGAAAAATTGGAAAGCGCGTGGTTCGTGTCGCATTTATTTCGTGCTGAACTTCGAAAACCGCATAATTTGAATCGCGAATAATTTGCAAGTGAATAAAAAATACGGCTATAAATTAGTTTGCAAATCATTTGACTGGTTAAGATCGTGAAAAACGCTCAAAATAATTCCATCCTCTGAATCTCGTATATTTTTTTCTTTCGTATCCGATGGAGATACGTCGCTTCTCTTTCTGTCGTTCGTTTTAGATTCGCTCAGGTGCTGTTCGCTGAAGAAACGAGAGAACTCGTATCTTTCTCTCCAGTAAAACCATCATGAATAATGATCCTTTTCTTAAGTTACAAATGGATTCGACGCGGCGTTTCCCGTTGAAATAAACTGCAATAGCGAAGCAATTTGTCCGAGAGGAATTGAGTAATTTGAGCACGCGCACTGTACTGAAAATTGGTCGAGTGACATTTTTTCCACAATTGATGCAATATTTGGATGGCTGATTTGAAAATCTGAAAATTGATTTATTTTTAAATTGTTCGTTGCAGGACAGGTTACGCGTGGGTGAAAAAATTCGGTTTATTCGACGAACTATCACGAATTTTCGCGTTGAAATCAAAACACTAATGAAAACGCTGCAAATTATTGTACTGGTTTAATATTCCTTTGCTTCAATAATGGTTTAAGAAGAAAAACTATTTGTGATAATTGTAATATTACATAGTAATTATTCAGAACATTTGTGAAAGGTTCCCACCGAAAAAACAGATTGGTTACTATAAGGAAATCCTTCGTAGCTACTATTGTAATTTAAATCATATTAATTTTCTCAATTTTCTAATTAATTGCTAAATTTACTTATTTATTTATTTAATTTGCTAAATTTTGCGCCTAACGGTGCAGTTTGAGGGAGTGTTCGACTAGCACTCCAGCGAGTACAAAAGGATTTTTATAGCTCCAAAAATTCTCGAGTTACACACTCGAGCAAAATTTCTAAAATCTCGAGAATGCGATAACTTAAGAACCGATAAAGTTATCGACCCCGCAATGGTCTCATTCGATTCGGCGTCCAAAATGCTATAGAAATTGATACCAAATACACCTTTTTCTGAAAAACGTAGGATAACACGAATTTTTCACCCTCAGAATCCCCCGCAAAATTCCCTTAAATTAGGTAACGATTTGGATGAAGAATAGAGCCGTTGTCAAGTCAAGGCTGGTTTTTGGTGAAAATTTGAAGAATTTAGCTTTTATAGTTGCGTCAGAAAAGTGTGGACTTTAGCATCCAAAAATCTATAGAAATTAATACCAAACACGTTTTTCCAAAAAATCTTCGAAAATACTAATCCCCCAAAACCTCCCCCAAAAATATTCCGAAAATAAAATTTCGATTTGGCTTAAAAATTGGGCCGTTGTCAGGCCAAGATCGATTTTTGGTGAAAATTCCAGTTATGTACCTATCTTATGTAGTCAGAAGTGTTGAAGGCGTTCGGTGGGCGGACAGAATTGAAGTTCGATTTTCGGATTCTACATGCCTTGAAACATAAATGTCAGATTTTGAAGTGGATTAGAAAATTTTCTTTGGAAGCGATTACAATAGTTGATTAGTGAATAATGAAGCAGAAATTTAATTCGAGTCGGTTGCGCGCGATTGCGCCAATGTCTGATGCGCACTATGGCTGCAATGTTACTATGGAAAATAACGGTTCCTGTATAGTTCTTTCGATTCTCCTTTTTTCGACAGGAACGTCTTCGATTTTTCAACCGATACGGCAATGTCGGCTTGCGGATTTTTTTTCGCATTTACAGTTCTCTCAACCTTTGCTCGCTACCTTTTTATGCTCATCATATTTCCGCTCACGTATACCCGTCGAAGAACATTCTGTTCAAAGGGTACATCACGAATAGGGCGAAGCGTGTGCAAAAAAGGTCTGGGCTCCTTTCATGTTCAAGAGAGCCCTTCATTGTTATCGTAACACCTTGTCGGTGAATTTTATCAAAAGGTGCAATTATAAATCTCTTTCGCTCTCCTCCCTGATCGAAATTCGTTGAAATATTGTGCCACTATATCGAGATTGTCGAAAACTATGTACGGAATCGGAAAATAGGCGTTTTAGGATATTCCCATCGACGAATGTAACTAGACAAGACGTCTTTAGAGGCAGATAACCGAGGACGCAAATATATCGCTAGTTCAAAAAGTTGATTCTTTTGAGGACACCAATATACAATAATTTAATTCGAAAGGTTCAAATATCTATGTACTCAGTTATCCGTGTCCAAAGAGATTTTTGAAACTAGCTGTGCATTCGTGTCCTCAATTATCCATGCCCTAAGAGGCTACTGGTATACCTCAATTATTTGACTTTTATTGTGGCCCTCAAAATCATGAACTTTTCAAACTAGCGTTTTATTCGTGTCAGTTATCTGTGTCAAAAGACAGGCTATCTAGTTAGGGCTTGAGACTGTTATAACTGAGGACGCGAATATACGACAGTACGAAACTTTCCATTCGGGCGCGAATATTTGAAGATACGATTATACGTAAGCTAATAATGAAATTAGGAGAATATTCACTCTTAGCGCATATCTGTGTCCTCATGTATCCGTTTCCAAAGGTCAAATCCCTTTGAAAATGTAATTGGGCTTGCCCGTGTAATAATAATAAATAATTGTACAACCTTTTTTCATGTAAAAACATTGGTATTCATGCGTGTCCTGAGATAAAGGTGTCTCGAACGGCATAATAATAAAGGCATTTAATAAATCGCTAATGTATAATCGTACCTTCAAAAACGCTGCAAATGATAGTACTGTAGTTTATTATTCCTTCAATTCAATAATTATATAAGGAGACTGTCCATTTGTGATAGTCATTATTCCGAAAATTTTTATTTTTCTTAATTTAATAACTTTTTAATCATTGAAAGCTAAATTTTTCGCCTAACGCTACAGCTGAATAAAGTGTTGGACGATCAATTCAATGAGTAGAGACCGATATTTATAGCTCCAAGAACTCCCGAGTTTGCCAAATTTGTGAAAATCTCTCAAATTCGACACAATAACTCGAGAACCAATAAATCTGTCGACCCGGCAATGATCTCGTTCGATTCAGCGTCCAAAAACAATAGAAATTGATGCCTAATACACAATTTTCTGAAAAACGTTGGAAAATACGATGTTCTCTTCGACAGATCCCCCAAAAATACCCTTAAAATTGAGGTAGCGGTTTGGTTAAAGAATTGAGCCGTTGTCAAACCAACATCAATTTTTGATAAAATTTCAAAAATTTAGCTTTTTTAGTTTCGTCATAAAAGTGTTGAAGGCGGGCGGACAGAATTTTCTTATCGGGTATTCGGATTCTACATGCCTTGAAACATAAAACATCATATTTGAAGGGGGGGGGCAGAAAAAGTATTTTTAAGTTTGCCAAATAATTTTCCCCGTTTTAAAAGAATGCGGATTCTCGACAGATTGATCGGTCAGTTGACAGAGGAAATACAAGGGATTACTGTGAAGTAAAACGGGATTCGGAATAATGAGGAGAGTTCGTATTTTAGTCGAATCATCTCAAACTTCCCATCAATCATTGTGTCATGGTCGGAGATAAGGATCTAAATGTTGGGCGAATAAACCGAGCGGAGATCAATCGCGCAAAAATCCGGAAAATCTGTAATCCTGCAGGATTTTTTGTTGAAAAGACTCGGGAGCAATTTCAAACGTCGAAATAAGTCGGAAAGTGACTAATTAAACTATTTACTTCTGTTCTGGCCACACTATCCTATGCTACCTTAAAATTCCCTCAGAGACACCTTTTATCTGAATTGATCCTCATTCTGATTTGATCCTCATTTTTTCAATTTTTTTTTTTAAATAGTAGAAAATTGACACACCTTACGGGAGAGGATTCGCAAAGGGATGAAGAATCTGAGGAGAAAACTGTGGTCTAATTTATCGCATGTAAGTTTCGCGGTTTTTGTTCGGAATTTCGACATTTTGAGAAATATGCCTCGATGGTAGAACGAAAATAGGAGAATATTCAGGCCATACTTTTGCGTCCTAGCACTTTCGCCCATCGGTTATCTTCAAGGTTTGAGTTCAACCTCTCGAATTCCCTAATAGGTAACTATTCGACGTCGACTTCGGAGAAGAATTATTTTTATAATAATCGTTCATTTCATCTTTTTCTTACTATGACTTCGGCTCCTCTCATTCGCGTATCCGGCAAATTCTCCTCCGAATACGATCGGAATCCGGTGAAATCGTTCGGTTTCCAATCAAAGGTTTCTTATCTTTCTAGCATTAATAGAATCGCAACTGACAAGCAGTCAGAATTATGAAAACACTCGAACGCTAGTGTCACTTGAATCTGTATAAATTATAGCAACCGGTAGTGGTCGATGGAAATTAACGAAAAACAACCCAAACTCGTCCGAGGACCTACGGAAATTTTGATGAAACTCGTTGCGCTTTTTTTTCGATCGAAATTTTATCTCATTTTCCCTTTCCTCTGCTGGCGATTTCGTTTAAATTTCAATTGTTTTTGTGTTCATTGCTCTTTCAGCTCGTGTCTTCATTGTGAATTTATTATAATGAAATTTCCTGAAATTGTACTTACGTGGATCTCGTCGTTAGGTCGGGATTTTACCGAGGGTATGCGTTGACTCCGAGGAAGCTTGGCGAATGTGGAAGATTCACCCCCTGACCGCCCTTTATATATATGAACCGTCCCCGCCTCAACTGTTGAAGTGCCGCCTCCCAACGGCCACCGCCCCCGCTATGGTAGACCGATAACAGGGATTCGATGGAAATCCACAAGTGGGTGCGCCTTAGGATTGTCCGTTTGCGTGCGAAGTTACAGGTACAAGGCGATAAGGTGTTATTCGAGAGGATCCGCCAGCTAAGGTCGATTTCGTTCACTGTTTCCCATCCGAACGCGTATTGAAAGGTGAGGGCTTTTAGCTGTGAAAATATCGAATCGGAAATGCCACATATTGGGTATACTTTACTCACATTTTCGCGACCCCAACATTGGGTTTAGTATTCAATAATAAACCATTGTAATCGCCGAAGAAAAAAATTCTAGCCTCCCTTATAATTTTATATTTTACGTTTCAAGGCACGTTGAATCCAAGTATACAATAAACAAATTCCGTCCCTCCGCCATTAATGCTTTCCTAACGAAATTAAAATAGTACATACTTGAAATTTTCACAAATAATCATTCCCGGTCTTACAATGGCTTAATTTTTTAGCCAGACCGCTACCTCGATGTTAAGGGTGTTTTTGAGAGTTTTTAGTGGGAATAAATCGGTATTTTTTATTCGTTTGGTTGTCGTCGCATTTGTTTTAGTAGAGAGGTTGTGAGGGGGAGAAAAACCAGGCGACTTATTCTCCAGATCTTTAAGGGCTGGCCGAGCACTTTTTTTCCACAGCTGTGGACCACGTCGCCCTGAAGATGCCTGAATGGGCGAAAGTGCTCGGCCAGCCATTAAAGATCTGGAGAATAAGTCAGGTTTTTCTCCCCCTAACAACCCCTCTGGTATTTTTCATGTTTTTGACCAATTATCACAGAATTTTAGACGCTGAATTGAATGAGACTATAACGGAGTCGATAGCTATGATGTATCTCAAGTTATTGCAGCTTTTTTCAAATGAAATTTTGATATTTTAAATAAAAAGTTTGCAATGATGGTATACTTGAGACTTTCTAGAGCTATTAAAATCGTTCTAAATTCGTTAGATTGCTTGTCAAAGACTCTCTTAAACTGTATCGTTTGGCGATAAATTCGAATTTTTATCATGCATTTAAGAGAAAGAATAATAGGTACTTAAAATCACGATTTTCTCCAAGGATTTTGCCCTTATGGATCAACATGTTGTTGGTAGAAACATTCACAAATGGTCAGGATAGTTTCTATTACATGGGGATGGTTCTCTCTGATCATAATTAATTCTAAGGAATAGTGAACCACTGTACGATTATTTGGAGCGAGTTTTGCTTACTACCTAAAAATTCCTGTCGAACCTCATTTATCATATTTTATTTATTTCGCCCTCTTACAATTCTTGTGGTGGCTAAAAATTTATTTTAAACAAAACTTTCCTCGCACTTAGAAATCGACTAGGTTGTTATTTCGACATGATCCAGTTGGCCGTAAATATGTTTTTATTAAACTTGCGAATTTCATGGTAATCCTGACGTACAGTCGAATGAATATGCGTCGACCTTTTATCTCTTGTTAGTAATTTTCACCCTTATAAATTTAACCGTGGACGAGGAGTTATAAAATACAACTGTTCGACAAACAGCATTCTGTGCTTAGGTTAAAATTGATTCGATTGGACACTTACTTGATGGAATAAGTTGGTTGGCCCGTTGGACCGCTTAAAAGTTCACGACCCTAGTTGGCGCAGGACTTGATGGGAAGTTGCCGATCCGGCTTTTCTCAACCGGGTGAAATGATACAAAAGGGGTTAATAAATTGGATTTTCTAAGGAGCATCAATTATATTAGCGGTTCGATAAGTTTCTAGAGTTCAGTGATCTTAATTTTATTACATACGCTCGGTATTTTTCGAAATTTGTCTTTCCCTTGAGTTTTTGTACGTTACCTATATACCTAGTTAGGTTTTTAAAAAGTTGAGTTGTTTATATAGATATTTAGTATTTATATATATATCTTTTTTTTTTAATTGAGTTGGTTGATGGTTCACCGAACTAAATAATTAATTGATTGAGAAGAAGAAAGAGGAAAGCTTTGTTCTAATATTTCGAAAAATCTTGGTCACAGATAGAGAAAGATATTTTTTTTTTAGATATTTTCGCTCGAAGATATAATTGAAATAATGCTCTCTGGAGTATACGATAAGTCTTATGGTATTGTGTGCTATCTCTGATGTATAGAGGTATTATTTGAAGGAAAAATTTGGTCTGTTCGTGGCAGCATGGTCCAATATACACAATGAACCCATGAAAATGTCTGAGTGAGTGGAAGAGGTTAACGTATCAAAGGGAAAAATATATTTTCCTCGACACAATAGAAATTTTTATCCGTGATTATTCTTTATCAGTATAATTATGTGATGAGTTGTGGTAGTTTACTGCGGGTAGTTTAGATAAACGAATCGCCTCTTATATATATAAATAAAATGAATTAATGATTAAAAAATTGTATAGGTATATAACATAATAAATATATATAAACTCAAAAAATAAAAAATAAATTAAACAAGCTAAAATAATATAATATGTCTCTTTCGATAAGAACCTCTATTTTTACTGTAGGTGCAAGAATCGTCTCAAGCTTAGTGCTCGTTTTATAGCATGTCGCGTGAATACTTCGCACAATACATTTTATGTTTCTTGGGGCAGTTCAAGCGATTTCCATAATCCGGAACTATCTTCAAAACGGTATCTCCATTTTTCAAAAGATATAACTCTCCAGCTCGAAATAGCCGTCGAATGTTTCCCCTCGTATTCATGAATTCCGATTCACGGTCCGGTCTGCAGCATATTTTGTATCTGTTTAGAACAAACGTTGAATTTCAACGTGTACGTTGGAGTGTTAGCGGTTTAGGCGGTCGAATCGTGACTGTGATTACTCGGACGGGGAATAGTCGCGGTAAGGTCCTTCAGCCTTTTGAACCCTCGTTGCGCATACCGGCGGATTTTTTCCTCTCGCGATTCACCTCAACCCTTCTCCGATCGGTCTCTTTTTGTCACATCCGATACGAATCGGACCTCATGGGAGGACGAACCGACGGAAGTCTCGCAATAGCCCTGATCTCGTCTTTTATTCAACGGACGATGTTTTCAGCGAGGGAAAAAGTTCCGCGATCGAAATCGAATTTCGCCCGTAAGAAAACCACAATCGTTCGGCGAATTCGGTTCGTTGTTGTGATAAACCGTTGTAATCGCGCAGGAAAATTTAATGCCGTATTAATTTTTTCCGTTCAAATGAAAGTCGAATAATGAATTCGGACGAGTGGAAATAATCTGTACTTCCTTTCTCAACAGTTGTCTGTAGAAATTTGAATGACATTGAGTAACATTTTTACCTAAATCGTTCGTAAGATAGAATAACAATTCCTGTTCCGAACGGCTTTCTTCACCCTCTACTTTGAAAATCCTCTCTAAAATGAAGAGTGTCGAAATGCAGAATTCCCATCTTTTTCGTTCCTAAAGGCCAGTAGCGTGTGACTAAAAACGAGCAAATGTGTAAAACTCAGGAGTAAACAAAAAGTTGAACTAAACCTCACGATGATAAAACGTGGTTCGTCTTTAGCAGAATATTTACTCCTACTCTTCATATTTCCCCAATAATGAATCTGAAATGATGAGTTGCAGAATGAAGAGGAACTGTGCACTGGTCTTCGATTTCGAAGTTTTCATCGTATTTTAATGAGGAAATTAGTACTTTAGAAACTACCCTATATGATTTGTGAAAATTGATGACACTGTTCAGGTTGAATACAGGAAACAGAATAAATTTCTTTGTCAAGGGGTTGGGAGGGAAAATCCAAACGACTCGTTCTCCGATTCTTTCTCCGAGGCTGTGGACCCTGAAGATGCCAGAACGGGTGAAAGTGCTCGGCCAGCCAATAAAGAATCGGAGAATGAGTCGCCTGGTTTTTCCTGGACATCAAAAAATGCGACGACTAGGAAAAGAACAATAAATTTCATTGAGAAAATTTGATTGCCGCGAAGTATCTAGGGATACAATGACAACGATGACTCGACGAGATTAGAAGCTATTAACAAGTTTAGTTTCCAACGAGTAAAATATTTTTACTAGGTGAAGGTAAATTTGTATTAAAATCTTCCCATTAATTTTCTACCGCTGAATCGGACAAGATTCTAAAAATCAATAGTGTCAGTTCAATTTTAGAGAGTTGTTATCAATTTTTTTTTGCGAAAGCATGAATTTAAAATAAATATACGTAGTTATAATATAGCCATTGAAATTATACAATGGTCGGAAGAGTCACCTACTTAAGAGAAGTTCAATTGATCCGGTTGAGCAAAATGAAATGAACTTTCTATTTGTTGTGGCTGTTGTGTTGATAAAATTAACTTAGAAAAAACTTATGTTTTCCAAGGGGTAAACCTTGGTTTACTAGTTAATGGGAATGTTAAAAACAATTGCATTTTTTTTTTTTTTTAAGAATCTATCCCAACTTATTTATTAAGGAAGTATCAAATAATTGGGTTGTATTCGTTTACATCTCCTTCGCACTATCAGCTAATTTTGCCAAGCCTTTGCTGGTCGATATATTCAAGAAATGCTCTGTTTTGAAGATAATCTTTTTTTCTTTCAAAATCAAACAAAACGGCCCTCGTTTCGTTCGCTTTTCCGCGAAGCCTAAAACCTTCTGTCAATTTTCGATTTGAAAATTCGCCAATCACCGAATTCCCAACGGGGTCTATCAGATAAAACAATGGAACCAATTAAACCACGCGAGACAGCCTTGAGTGAAGAGGCCGTGACCTTTAATTTTGTACGGTAAATTCTCCAACAGCTTCTATCTTTTATGACGATATTTTATATTTTCCTAGCTTATTCTGAGCATAAATTGCCGGCGCCCTGAAGCGTTTTTGTAACAAGGGTGAGTGTTATTTGAAGAAAATAATTTCAGCCTCATAATGATCTTTTATCAAGAGCAGAAAATCTTACTTAGGTATCGAAAATCATCCATTCAAACATTGTCATCATCATCATCATCCATTCAAACATTGTCATCATTGTTCTATGTATGTTGGGCCCTGATCAGAGTTCTTTACTGTTTACATATTAGTTACTTAAGTCTTTTGACGAAGGAAAATAATTTTCTACCTGCTCGCTCGATATCAAACTGCCTTATTTTCCAGATTATTCCAAACATTAGAAACAGAGGGAATTTCAATGCTTCGAAAAAGGTCAATTTGACTCAAAATCCGACTGTTGATAATATCTAATTTCTCAGCGAAAATTGGAACTCAAGAAAAAATCCAGCTCGGAATCTGACAGATGCTCACACTTGAGAAAGCATAAGGGTTCAAAGGATTCTTGATTTTTCCATTTCTATGCATCTTCCCTAAGCGAAAGTTAGAAGCGGATTACACCTTTGCCAACGTACAGAACTGAAAAGTAGCTTCCGTTTCGTGTTTAGCTTCGTCTCTGAACAAAGTTGTGGAAGGGTTAAAGAGTAAACGAATCGCGGAGGAAATAACTCTGTCGGAAAAAAGTTGCATCAAAAAGATCATTTTGGCTTAAAAAAAAAAAAAAAAAAAATTTTTTTAATGAAAAATAAAACTTAGTGACCATCTGACTTTTTTAGCCTTTGCGAGTCGAAAATAGTTTTTAAGCGATTTTCGACTCGCAAAGGCTGAATAAAATAGTTTTTAAACGATTTTCGGTTTTACCCGTTGAAAAATTCCGCGTATCGAATATATCGGTGGTTGGGATCTTTGAAACTGTTGACAATCGAAGAGATCTTTGAAAAAAAATAATTGAAGAGCGGAAATTTCATATGAGTTTCTTGAGATCCGATCCCCAGCTAAACTAAAATCGATAAAGGGGTCAATTCATATTATAATGATATACAAGTTCATCTTGGTCAAAATTAAGGTTTAGGTGGTAGGTACAAAATTTATCAATAGGCTTCAAGTTTTCCAAGGCGTATCTGCTTTCAGGGGCGTTCGCTCAATTTTCCCCAAACCTTTGAATTTCATCTCGACTTGGATTTTTTAAAAAGAAATCGGAGAGTTGCTAAAAAGTTGGTTTCAATAGAGTTTCACTTTACAGGATTCTTGTATAATATTATTTTGTACCATTAAAATAGAGAGTTTTTTTTTCAGGTAAAAAAATATCTATACATTTCATGAAAAGTTATCATTTGTGAAAAATTCCTATATTAGCTATTAAAAATGGGGGAAGAGTTGGTGCGGAGTTGAATTCAACGCTGAATTTTTTTTTTTTTTTTGTACTTTTTGGTTTATTAGTGTTTTTCAACTTGTGACTTTACAGTTGGCACTTTTCCAGCTCATTCGTGTTTTTTTTTTAAAGCGAAAATGTGTAAAAGTGGAAAGTCGCCAATTTTGAAAGTGAAAAGTGAAGAAAAGTTTTGCTGTTTTTTGAAAAACTTTTCACTTTTCTCGTAGTAAAGCTTTTTCCATTTTTCTAGTTTTGGAGGTGCTTTTCCAAATGAGCTCTGCGTTCCCGACTATACAGATAGCTTTAGCTGAGACTGGAGCAACTATGTCCTATTGTATAACCTCGGCATTGAGAACTCGTGTCAGACAGGCGAATTCCCGTTAATTTTTCGTAATAATAATTTTTCAATAATAATTGAAAACTGTTGCTGGCTTCTTAAAAATTAATAAAAAAGAATGATCCTTATGTCATTTGTTGTTGCTGAGAATCAGTGGCATTTGTACGAGTATATAATCATTCCATCATTTTCATTTTTATATATAGTACTATAAAAACAATATAATTATATTGTATATATTATAATAACATTATATATTATATTATGTATTATTATTAATGTATAAAATATATAAATTTTATATAATATAAAAAGAATAATATAAAATAAATAAATATAAAAATCCATTCAGACTCACTAGAGCTGTCGTTTTCTTACTTCTAATTTAGAGTAAAACATTGCGAGTATTTAGAGTAAATTTAGAGTAAAACATTAGAGTAAAATTCATTGCGTTATCGGAGGAAAATCAAGCGTCTCATGGTTCAGACACTTGGTTTTATACAGTTTATAGAAATAACTGATTGTATTCAATTCAATACAATCTATTTCCCTGCAACTTTGAAAGTTCGACGTTTCCATTGTAAATCTTTCAACGATACTTTTGCTTCTGGAGAAACTGGAATCAAATCATCGACGACTAACGTTGGCAAACTTCTTTGCAAGTTATCGTTTTTTTTTCACTTCCCTCTGTGGAACTAGTCTTGTTAGCAATATCAGTCGTCTCCCTTAGTAAACAATGTGCTCCCCTGACAAGTCTTTATTTTCGCTCAGCCCACTCAACGATATTGCGTCGCCCTTTTGTTGCCATACATTTTCGCTATTATTTATTGTTGCGTCTCTTAATTTTAGAATTATAGTGGGAAACCAGATGTTGAAGTTGGAGAGCGTCGTGTAATGGAAAAGAACGCAGTTTGCGCTCTTCAATATTGCCACGACGATAAATTTTGTCGTCAAATAATTTTTCTCTTCTGACCAATTTATTTTTAGTACGAATTTCACGACGGATTTTTCTTCAATCGACCTTGCGTAATCTGTCCGACACGTTTTCACGTTATGAAATGCGTTCAAAGCATTTTAATTCTCCCGATTTTCAATTTCCTGCTTTGCTGAGAGGTTTGATTATGTTAATACAATTGTTATCAAGTTTAAGTTGTGTAGGCGCGAGAGTTTTATTGTGTTGCGTATTCCTTCAAAACTTGGACGTCTTGGAAAATATAAAATTATAAAAACATGATTATTTTCATGACAAATATAGAAACATGATTGTAAAATCATGTCTCCACAATCCGCCATCCAAGTGGTGGAAACAATAAGAAACTTATGATTTAACAAAGTAACCAAACTCCTACGGCTAAGTTAAATTTAAAAAAACAAAAAAAAAAAAAAAACACCAAGTTATTTGAGCGTTTTTTTTTTCTTTTTTTTTGTAAACGTCTAGTAAAGCATCCTTTCAATTAACCCGTTATACACGCAGGTTTTTTCTCTTCTAAAACCGCAGTGAGAGGAAACGAGAGATGAGACCGCCAGCGAACAAAAATGAGAGGAAAAGTGTTGATTTTCCTTCGGAAAACGTTGGAGGGTAATCGCTAAGGGATGGAATGCGATGGGAAAAATTATTATTTCTGAGAAATTCCTAAATTATCGGACAAAAATTTGAAAAATAGAGGGAAGTTAGTGCGGAGTTCGATCCAACACTGAAAATCGGTGTTTTCTGTGTTTTGTGTCATCATCGTTAATTTTGCCTGCGAGCACTAACGGCTTGACGCACAGAAATATTATGTGACTTGTAAAATCGGCTGCAGACGGATAAATTTCGAATACATTCGTTATAAAAAAATGCGACTGCATAGTATAGTAGAATCAGTGGTGTGGACTATCGTTAGTATTCAACTCCTCACATCTCAAGCTTTAATTCTTATTTCTCAAACTCGTTTGTAGAGCAGATCATAAAATACTTTCAATAGCCTGCCATATCTGCTATGAGTGTTACGCGAGGAAATAAAACATCCCACTAATATCTCTAGCTAATTATTTAAAGAACAAAGCAAATAATATTTTCATGGCTGAATGTACAGAATCTTGTAAATTGAGATTTATTTACCATTTGTGTAACGTTTTTGGTTTTTATTGTGTCGTAAAATGTAGAAACACGTCATAAGCCAACGGAACAAGTGTATAGGAAAAAAACCCAGAATGCATTATAGAATATCTAATTATAACGGAATCGAAAATCGACTATTGAATTCGAAGGAAGTCGTCACGGGCACGTCGTCGCTATGTATATTTTACAGTAGTGATGTAAGTAGAATTGTAAAATTTATTATAAGTAAATTTATTTAGATATATAAATTTATAAATTTAAAATTAATATAATATAAAATAAAAATAATATATTTTTAATATATTAATATAATAAAATAAATATTTTTATTTTTATTTTTATTTAATTTTATTTAAATTTAATATATTAATTTATTATATTAATATAATAAATAAAAAATATATAAATTTAAAATTTATAAATAAATTTATTTAGTAAATTTATAATAAGAATTATAAAACTTTTTTTTAAACTCCTTTGTATTCATTGTAATTTTAATTTATTCTTTTTTACACCGTATTTTTCAAACGGTATTGATGATTTAGAGCTTCAAACCCCCCCAACCTCACAGGGCTTGGTTTGCGAACGGGTGTTTGTGGAAAAGTGCAAGCGAGGCTGTTATATAGAGTCGTTGAACTAAAAAAAATCGGTTCGCCCCAAATTGAAATGAGACAAGTTATAAAGAAAATGTGTAGTTCGATGTACATAGACGACTGAATATCATCCCAGAATGCGACTAATAAGCTGTTGATATTAGGCTGTTTAAACGATTTCTCATCGTTTTTGTTTCCTTAATTTTCTAGGGATCTAGGTTTCTATTGATTCCAAATGAGTTCCGGAATTGTCGAGCTGTAGACGCGTGTGAGTCATGGAAACGCGTGTGAACAGCTAGGCGAACGTTATTGTTGTAGAAAAACCTCCAGTGCTGACGCTACAGTTCGAATTATGTTAATTAGGTATCATAGTCAATACGCGGCCTTTTCGGTCAGTCGTAATCATGTGGTCGGAGAAAGAAGATGCCAACGGTGCAATCAACTTAGTTCCGACGCCCATTGGAAAATACCAAGAAGGTAAATGCTTCGTCTGTAAGGTGTTGGAGCTCGAATTCGAGCGGTGGAAATTCTATGATAAATATATGTACAGCTTAAGAATTAAAGTCTTTAAGTTTGTCGACCATTCCAACAAGTATAGAACGACTTTTATAGCTCTCAAAATTTTCAAATTATAGCCTCGTGCCGAATTTTCACAAAAAGGATGTGATAACTTGAGAACCACTAAAGCTATTGACCCCGCAACAGTCTCATTCGAATCAGCGTCCAAAAATCTATAGAAATTGATACCCAATACAGCTTTTTCCGAAAAAAGTTGAAAAATGCAAATTTTCTCCCTCTAGCAGTTCTTTCCAAATTACCTTTAAAATTGTGGTAGCGATTTGGTCAAAGAATTGAGCCATCGGCAGACCAAGATTGATTTTTGTAGAAAATTTCAAGAATTTCGCTGTTACAGTTTCGTCAGAAAAAAATGTTGAGAGACAGGATTTTTTCCAGATTCTAAGTACATGCCTTGAAACGTAAAAAATCAAATTATTGCACTATCTTAATTGTCAAATAATTTTCCCCGTTTTAAAAGAAAGCGGATTTTCGACAGATCGCTCGGTCAGTTGACATTTGTTATTGAATAGTAAACTAAAATGCCAATATTTGTGTCTGCTAAAGTTGGTTTCCGTTGGCTCTTTACCAAATATTTTTGTGAAATGGAGTGACCGGTTGGAGTTTCAAATGGTTGAAAAAATTGCTACCTTAAAGAAGTTAAATTTCTAACATGGTTGAATAAATGTCCTAGGTAGTAATCGATTTTTAGGTTCTAGAGAGTAGAATAGTTTCTATAAACTGCTTGGCCAGGGTAAAATAAATTTATGAAGAATTAGCGGCCTAGTTTTCCTTCCCCTCAACACAGGAGGTGAACAATAAATTCCCAAACGAAGGATTATCAGGTCAAGCTTTATACTACTAAAACTTGAGCTATGCTTGTTACAGCATTATCACGCCTTAAACTCAGTAGTACTCGTTGGTGCTTTTATAATTCCAATCGCATCTAATTAATTTTTGTGGGCGACAGTTTCTTTCTGGATTACAGCTTTCGAATTATGGTTATGGCTGCACATCATGGCATCAACCATAAAAAAGGCTTTGTGTTTAAAAAAAAAAAAAAAAAAAAAAAAAAAAAAAAAAAGATGAAAATAGTAGCTAAAATTAAGAGTAAAACGGTACAAGTAAAGATCGGTAGGATAGAGATCGGAAATTAATCGCCTTTGATTCTTTCAACATTTATTATTTCTCTCCCCTTGAAAATTAATGATGATCATCCCTGCAGACATTTTATAACCTATAGATTATTTGAATTAGGATTTTAGTGGTTTATAAATAATTATAGTTCTCATTGCGAAATATATCGAGTAACATTAACAGTAAAATTTTTCTACAAATTGTTTTTCTATTAAAAAACACACTATTCAAGAGCATTTTTCAAATAATACGATGTTGCTACGAGATTCGAAAACGTTTGTCATAATATTACCAATAATTTTTCTCTATCTGAAGCGACTGGATTTCGAATTCATTTGTAATTCTTCTACCTTTGGAGAAAACACTTGTCACGTACGTATTGAAAAGTGAGAGCTCGCTAAAACACCAACATTTTTCTTTCGGCCGTTCTAAATACTTAACCGAGGAATGAAACTAGGCTACGGTGTACGTCATTAGCCGAAACTAACGTATTCATTGTGACCATTCAGGAAATGCGTGGATCGATTCCATTGTAAACAAATATCTATGATTAAATCGGAATGACTTCTCACACTTCTGTCCACGCTCTTCGACGAACTAACTTACAAATTGTGCTTGGAGAAAACGCTGCAAATTATTGTACAGAGGTATATTATTCCTTTGCTTCAATTATGATTTAACAAGACCACTCTAATGATACTGAAAGCGTTTGACGAGCATCCCAACGAGTAGGAGGATTTTTATAGCTCAGAAATTCTCGAGTTATTTTCAGCCTCGAAATATATTTTAATTTAATTATATTTTATTCAAGAACTAAATGTTAATTTCTTTAGTGTGACATATAAAGTTCACTGGGGTAAATATATCACTAAAAAACATAATATAGTTTTTTTGTTTTAGTTTTCGGATTTTGACAATTCGAGGAATTGGTTTTTAGCTAAAAACAAAGTTATACCTTAAATTGTGCCAGTACTTGCGGTTATACGATTACGGTAATTAATCTTTCTTGGCTCTTATTAAAATTAATATCAAAGAATACTTTATATCATGTTTATTATTATTTTCCAAGAAGAAATTTCTCCCACCAAATTGAAATTCGCCTTGCCAGATTTCTCAAATATCATAAATTCAACGCAAAAGCTGCGATAACTTGAGAAACATTAAAGCCAACCATCCTGTCTCATTCTTTTCGGGGTTCAAAAATCTGTCCAAATCGATACCAAACACACCTTTATCCACAAACCTTAAAAAATACGAATCCACCGTTGAAATGTTTCTAACCAATAATATATCCAATAAAAACCTTCTGTCCGTCTGTCGTCAACACTTCTCCGAGAAAACTATAATAACTATATAACTATAAAATCTTGAAATTTGGACAAAAAATCAATTTTGGCCTGACAATGGCTCAATTCTTCAGCCAACTGGATACCTAAATTGCAAGTATATTTTTGAAGAGGGGAAAATTCGTATATACGATGTTTTTGAAACTTAGTCTTTGCAATTAATTTAAATAAATACTTGGACACTGTATCGAATGAGACCATAACGGATTCGATAGCGTCGGTGGTTCTCTAGATATCGCAGCTTTCGTGTGGACTTAGATTTTGAAAAAATCTGATATTATGTAGAAAACTTGAGACTATTAGGATTTCTAAAAACCGTTCTATAAATAATGAAAAGCTCATTAAGTAACACTGTCTTGAGCTGTTTCCTTAGTAATACTGCTTGTTGGTGTTGCCTGTACAGCTGACGACTACTAAGGCCAACTCCAACTCAATTTTTTTGGTCAAATCCACCATAAGAATAATTGAAATTACGATCGTTGCTGAGGGGTTTTCTCTTAATTTACCATTCTGTTGTTTGGTGGAAACATTCACTGATTTTGGGCAGTAGTTATTATCACAAGTGGATAGTAATTGAAGCATAGGAATATTAAACCACTGGACAATCGACAATGCGAATGATTAATTTTAATTTGCGAGTTGATTAATTTTTTTTTAAATTTTTTTTTTTTAATTTTTTTTTGGGATGTGTGGTTTTTTGTACCCTTTGAAACGTAGAAGATCCAATTATGAGAGGGTTTGGATTTCCTTTTCATGATCGGTTACTGTGGTTTATAATTAATAATAAATCAAACTCATATTGATAATCTTCTTTTTTTTATTTCTCAAAAACGATATCCTCCTTTAAACAGAATTTGAATAATAATATCAACTCCTTGGAAAACTGAGATTTATGACTTTTAATCAGTTTTTTCTCTTAGAAAATATATTTTAACTCTAATTCTTTAATAGAAATTATCTTTTAACTCTAATTCTTTAATAGAAAATATCTTTTAACTCTAATTCTTTAATGCTCATCAAAACATGGCGAAGTTATTTTCGTGGAAATTTCTATTTCCCTACCGTTGAGTCAATTTGTGTCAGCAAATTCCCTCACCGTGTTGACAACTTATCTGCGGAAGCGATCCATCATTTTCCTATCACGTAGGGCTAATTACCTTTGAAGTGGGCTCTGTGATTTGCTTCGTTATCTTGCGCGAATTCAATCGCTCATCCGGAGATAATTGAAATAATCGATTTCCCCGAGTGTTTCGATAGTGGGAGTAAATTTAGATATCCTCGAATTGAAGATGTCATCTCTCAGTAAACGGTTCGGTAAAAGTTTTTTCTCTACTTTCGACGAACCCTTCGAAAAAATCGTTTCAACCTTTCCACTGCCCTAAATGCCGGTCCGTTTGTACGAAAACGCCAGACGTGGTTAAATTATTCCGACGCTAAATGAACATCTAATATATATTTAAATCGGCGAAATTATGTAGGCTTGTTCGTCAGCAGAAATGATGAATTATGGATTATTGTTGGGAAGCCATCGAACGTCGACGAGCGTCTCCTTTTTTCTTACTATGGAAATGGCTTAAATTCACAGAACACCCAGCGAAAAATTTTTCTTCAGACTCACAACATTCGCGATAATTATAATAATCCAGGTCAAGTAGGTAATTCTTTAATTATATAAATTCTTCTTCTATATAAATTCTTATATAAATTCTTCTTGTATATTAATTAATGTATTAATTCTTTAATTTAATTATATTATAATTATTCTCTATACAGTTTCAATATTTATCAACCGACGCGTTTTTCGAATTTCCGTCATTTATGTCATGATACTTGTTGTCATGCCTTAGGCATAGTTGTAAACAGTTTTATAATAAATCTTCACTATTGAATCAATATTTCACAATTTATTGAGTCGCCTATGCAATTTCCGTCCGACCGTTCGATCATTTATCCGTTTTCCGAACAATCCTCGACTTTTTCACGTCATGTTCAACGGCATCGATCGGTCGACGAATCCATCGGATGAATGAGAGCCCAAAGAATAGAGGACAGTTTTCATATCGCGCAAAATAATCCGCTCAGCTTAGCTGGATACATAAAAGATGCGAAAGGAAAGAAGGCGAATTTTCCTTCGACTATTGTGACGAGGAGTCGGTTTTATATTATCCTGGAGAAGAGCTATAGAAAGGATACCTGCGTATTGCAAATAGCTCGAGATTTTCGGATGTTTTCATAGCTCGGAACGGCGAAAACAGCTGGAAGAAACGCAACGCTCGTGAAGTTATCCACTTGGAAAATATGATCGGCCGCATCGCAATGCCCCGAATTACCAGCCGATTTCACAAAAAAATATCGAGCGGCTGTTTATTTCGACGGAATATCAATTAAAAATTTATTTAAATTAAATTTATTTTAAATTATAAATAAATTATAATTATTAAATTTATTAATAGTTATAAATAAATATAATTATTAAATTTATTTTAAATTATAGATGAATTATAATTATTAAATTTATCTTAAATTATAAATAAATATAATAATTATTAAATTTATTTTAAATTATAAATAAATATAATAATTATTAAATTTATCTTAAATTATAAATAAATATAATAATTATTAAATTTATTTTAAATTATAATTATTACATTTATTTTAAATTATGAATAAATTATAATTAATAAATTTATTTAAATTATTAAACATTTATGGATAAATGATTATATCAATTTTGATTTGAAATAATAATTTTGCCCTGATAATATATTTTAGGTGGCTATTCGAACAAATCACTGCCGAGAGCTTTTTAGGGCTTAAGCGTCCGAAAAAAAATTAAGGAGAAATTGAGACGTGAAAATTAATTCCGAAACGTGATTTTTGCGAAAATATTGAACCTCCAGTTTTTTTTTCCAATTGCTTGACAATCGAATTAATTTTACCAGAAAAAAATCTGAACGTAAGCTATTAGATGCACAAGAATGTCAGCCATTTAACGCATTTATCAAATTTATTTTCGCTCTTGAAATTTAAAGAGAATTTAAAGGTTCGAATTAGAGGAAACGCGTTATTTGCTAAATCCTTTTTTTCAGTGTATTCCTTATTTTGGAGTGTAAAACGAGGTGTGAATGTGAGAAAATGAATGTAATTGTAGATTGAAAATTAAGAAAGACATGCGTATAGATAATAGAGCTTTCCGAGCGATGAATGGCATTTTAGTTTTGAATATTCGAGTAGAGAGATAAGTGACATACTGATCGAAGCATTTTTCATTCCTCATCAATTAACAGAAAAAAAATAAAATAAAGAAAATAAAAAGGAAATAAAATAAAGAAAATAAAAAGGAAAAAACAACAAAGAAATTCGGAAACTAAGACACAAAAAATTTACAAGTTCTCGATCGGTCATTATTCAATAGAGTGCTATTATTCATAAACTTGAGTACGTCGATGTATTTCCAGTTTTGGAAATTTCTAGACAATTAATCTTCGACGACGTTTCATTACATGCTAAAAACTCAGCGCTAGCAAAATTATTGTGTCTTTCGTAGATGAAGACCAGAGGAATCAGATTACGCTTGAATATCAAGAACTTTATAGAAGATCTATCGAAGAACCGGAAAAACTATGGGCGGAAGTCGGCCAAGTTTTGGACTGGTCCACTCCATGGACGAAAGTTATGGACAACACGGACGAACCATTTACAAAATGGTGAGTAACTTGAATAGGTAAGAGTATCATGACTTCTATGTAGAAACCGTCAGCCACCCGGGGATATTATTTCACGATTTGAAATTCATACGATGCCATACCTTGAGGCGTTGAAATTTAATTCATCTCCGTTTACAGCATAATAAATCCTTGAGTCGAATAATAATTATGTTAATTTACAAAGCATCGTTTTGTATATTGAATGAGCAGCTGCGTTTATTGTTACTTCCATGTTTACGTGGTGAATGTAATCGTCCGAAAATTTAAATTCAGAAAATAGGTGAGTTCGGAAAAAAAATTATAGTACACAATAAATTGTAGTACACAATAATCTGAACAATTGTATGTCTGTTGGTCAAAAATTAACAGAAGTTCCTTCGTGAAGAATGAACGACATTTTCAGAAAATTTTCTTCAAGCGAATGTGCTCGCCCTTAACGGATCCGTTAATTTTGGATAACACACAGTACTTCCGAGTTATACGTGTTCGAAGTTTTTTCTATTTTGATGTTTGCTGGCTCGGGCAGAAAACTTGAAATTAAATCGAATTCATCACCGGACCCCATTTTACATCACCTCTGAACATCAGCACTGCTTCAGAACATCTTCAGCCAATTTTTATCGAATTTCATCCCTCAGGTTCGTCGGTGGAGAGCTGAACGCCTGCTATAACGCCGTAGACCGTCACGTGCTGGCCGGCAAAGGCAAAAAAGTCGCTCTCATCCACGATAGCCCAATGACGAACACAGTCAGAAAAGTCACATACGGTGAACTTCAAGAAAAAGTGAGCAACAAATTTCAGACTTTTTCTTATCGTCGCATTTTTTCATGTCCATGGGTTGTGAGAAAAACCAAGTGACTCATTCTCCGAATCTTTATTGGCTGGCCGAGCACTTTCTCCCGTTCGGGCATCTTCACGGTGACGTGGAGCCACAGCCTGAGGCTGGACCCTACGGCTCCACGTCGCCCTGAAGATGCCCAAACGGGCGAAAGTGCTCGGCCAGCCTATAAAGAATTGGTGAATGAGTCGCCTGGTTTTCTCCCCCTCACAACCCATGGACGACATATTTCCGATTCACCATTTTTTGAGTTATTGCACAGCGGACAACTATAACAAAAAAATAGTCATCAATTCAGATGTTTGAGCATACCAAAAGATAGGTAATTTAACTGTCCAAATTTTCCCGATGTAATGTACCAATCCATTTTTCAACCGTTTGTGCATTACTCAACAATATCAGTGGAATTTACACGAAAATATCACATTTTTCAACTTCAAACATTATTTTCATCAATTTAGTGCTGAAGAAACAAATAATGAAGCATATATTATTGATATACACGTCATCAACTATCATTATGCTGAATTTGAGCGAAATCGAAATCAAAAAATTTTTCACGAAACATCCAAGGGGTACCCCTGCGATTTTCTTTAACCGATCAGATAACGATTTTTTACTCCTCTCTCAATTGAGATAAAAATCTGAAATTTTCAGGAAAGTTGCATCTTACCGAGATGTATTTTTGTGATTTTTTTCGATTCTCGGAAAAATCAGCAAGTGGTCCAAAAAAATCAGTTTCTAAAAGCTCGAAAATTGGACTTTAACAGTGATTTTCGGGGTTAAAATTTATGTGAATCAGTTGTTTTATGATGCAGGAGTCTTCATTTGAACGCCTTACACACGAACATAGCAAAAAATTTGGTGAAAAAATGTTGAACAGCGCCGCAGAAATTATTTTCCGTAAATCGAGTTTTTGACCGGCAGAAATTTCGAGCTCCGCAGGAGTGGAAAATTAAACTTTAGTTTTCAAGCGAGTTTGAAAGCTATTCTTATAGGAAATTTCACGCTAGATCCGAATTTAACGTCAAAACGACGGAAATTTGATGACAACGATCAGTTTTTACTAATTTTAGTACTACACCGCGCTTATATTTTTCTACTTTGACAATTCGTTGCAACTACTTACAGGGCTGTTAAATAATACTTTACAGGAAATTAGATGTTGAATTCAAATTTCTAATAAAAAATTCAAATTCTAACAAAATAATAATTTTTTTCCAATTTTTTCAGATTTTTATACCTTCGGAGTTTTAACTTTGGCATTTTTTTTCGCCACGTTCATGAATTCGTCCGTTTATAGTTTCGTCAGATGAGTGTTGACGCGGATGGCGGACGGACAGAATTGTTTAAATTCGATATTCGGTTTCCATTTGACTTGAAACGTAAAACATCAAATTTGGTTGGTTAGACATTTTAATTCTTGGGCAATTCAACAATGGTTTGTTATTTGAACAATAAAACAAAAATTTACGTCCAAGATGGAATCGATCAACCATTATAAATTTGACTAAATCGCCGATATCTCGTGAATCATAAAAGCTAAAACGAATATACATAATTATGTTTCGACAACTTTGGGAAATACGAATTTTTTTTACCTCAAAATGTCTCAGAAATGACATTAAAATTAAGGTATGCATTTGGCCTAAGAGCTTAACCATTGTCAGGCCGAAATAGATTTTTGGCTGTAATTTCAATATTTTTGCCTGTATAGCTTCCTAAGAAAAGTCTGGACGGCAGACGGACAGAATTGTTTTTATTAGATATTCGTATTCTACACGCAAAACATTATATGTTGAGCAGGGGTTAGAAATTATTTTCGTGAACGGTTAGAATGGGTTAATATTGTATTTAAAAAACCGAAATAATTGAATATAAAACCCGAAATGAAAGTAAAAAAAAAAAAAAAATTCTCACATCTTTTCTCACATAAAAATTTAGGTATTTTACATTCACTGGAAATCAGACATATACTTTCAGTTCTCTGCAGCCAATATGATTCGAGACATTGAAATCTTGTTCCACTTCAATAATATGCCATATGATTGATGCCCCAAATTTAGCAAGCGAATAATCTATTTATATTGTGTCTCTATTTTACAGTCAGCTTTATTAGCTGGCGTCCTCGCACGTTACGGAGTGAAGATGGGCGACCGCGTGTTGATCTATATGCCGTTGATACCCGAGACGATAATCGCCATGCTCGCAACGGTTCGCCTGGGCGCCATACACTCGGTGGTTTTCGGAGGTAAATGCAATCACGTGCGATCTCATTTCACCACTCAATGAGTAGGCTTGAATTCACGGGCGCCAGTTTCAACCAGTTAATGACAATCGTCTTGCAATTGAATGACTCGTTCAGCGCGGTTCATATTCAAATTCGTCGGACAGAGAGTTAGAGGAAAGTTCGATTAAAAGGACGGCTCGTTTAGGAACGAATGTGAACGAAAGCAGTTTTCGCATTTACTGTATTCGAACAATTGAGCGGACTTTGGTTCGATTTTATATTTTATTATTAGAATTGAGAAAAAATACAGTTTTTCATTTATGCAAAATATTGTAGCGATAATTATCGAATTACTAACATCCCCATTCCGTTAAAAAAATATTTCCGAACTATTACTTCTGTTTTGAAAAATACAATCAGAAATCAGCCCTAAACCATCGCAACCGAGCGAAATTCTGACTATATTTGGTCTAACAATTAAAAATATTACAGAAACAATAAATAAGTTATCAAAACCAGTGGCGCACACAGTACTTCCATGTTTGAGTCGGCAGCAGGTATGACTATTTACTCAAGAAACTCATACAAAGGCCGCAACTTAATTACCTACAACTGTTATTGAAAAACTAGATAGGAGAACCCTAAAACATGATAACGCACGAATTATGTTAGGAAGTGCAGTATGTGAGCCTAATGATACAAGCCTAGTTTTGAAAAACGGGATCATTTTTACATCAAGGACACCCAAAATGTATAAAAAAATTTGTATTGGAAATCAGGCGTCATTCACTCGTCGTTATAAATATTCAAATATCTCAAGCATCAAACCCCAGCCACAAGCATTCATTTATTTATATTGATTTTTGCAACCAGTAGAACATACCCGCGAAAAATGGTCATAACATCTGTACGTAACGTAAGTAGAAGTACCGTGTGTGAGCCAAAGATGAAAATCCAACGTCATCTGCTAGACCTTGAGCGTTCAAAAAATTATACTGATTTTTGAGAATGAATCAAGTTTTATCCACCTGTCATAATGAAAAATTGCAAGCCCCCTAGCGTTAAATAATATTGATTTTTGCAGCCTGTAAAAATCAAAATACACACTCGTGAAATAGTAAAAAAAAAAAACTCATGTCGTCGAAGTACAATGTGTGATGATTAATGGAGTATAGCGGTTTTATTGAGTTATAAAAAAAAAAAAAAAAAAACGTTTAAAAATGACAATTATCGGGAAAGGAATGGTTTAAAAAAATGTTATTGGAAAAAGTCCGTCAGAAATTAGTTGTAGAGTCCATATTTATCTGGTCATTGGTTTCTGTTTCCCTTACACCCTTTTATTTGTTTGTTTATTTAGTAGTTTATTTATTTGTATTCTTCGGCAATTCGTGTTCACGAATCGCATAATAAAAATGCTCCGAGCTCCAACAGTACCTGCACGACAGAGCGGTAAAACATGTTTAGCAGCTCAAAAATAACGCATTTTTTGTTCCGACGTGAAGTTTTCTTCGATGTCGGTTATTTCGGTAAAAACCGTTTTTGTGAACTCGAATATTTTAACCAGTTATGCTCGTTTTCAGGTTTCGCTGCCAGAGAACTGTGCACGAGGATCGACCACGCCGCTCCTAAAGTCATCATTGCCGCCAGCTGTGGTCTCGAACCGAATAAAATCGTCAGGTGGGCCGCAGCAAAAACATAATAAATAAAATAAATGAGAAAAATATATATAAAATATTAAAAAAAAAAAAAAAAAAACTTTATACGTATGGTTTTTAACTGCTTCTCCTCTAGGTACTAGTCGTAGCTCGTCTCGTAAAAATGATCCCATTAAAAACATCAGTTTCTAAGAGAAAAAATTAAAAATACAAGCTTATTTATTATCCTTTGAGAAAATTAATCTAAACACTTGCGACGAATTTAACATTTTTTTTTTTTTGCGATTCAATAGGTATAAGAGCATTTTAGACGACGCGATCGCCGCTTGTGTCGAAAAGCCGAAAAAATGCATAATATTCCAACGGAGGAATGTCGAAGTGTGCAATTTAAGCCCAGGGTTCGACGTCGACTGGGATGACGCCATGTACAACGCCGATCCTCATCCATGCGTTCCTGTTGAAGCCAACCATCCATTGTACATTCTTTACACTTCGGGCACAACAGGTTATTATAAGTTTTTGTCAGAATAGCTTTAAGAAAAAAATCCTTTGCGTTGCAAATTGAGCGACGAAGATTATTTGGAAAACGCTGCAATTGGTTTGAAAAGATTTATAATTCCTTTGCTTCGGACATGATTTGAAAAGAACTTTTTATAGTAACTCTCCAAACTGTTAGTTTCCATCTAAGAGCAAATTGGTAACTAATGACAAACTCCTCGTCTTTTAAATATTTGTCTCTATTTTCCAAAGTCGAACGTCCCAACGAGTATAGAGCGATTTGTATAGCTGCAAATATTCTTGAGTTACAATATATAAATGTGGTTTGTACATAAATTGAAACTAAACACAACTTTTTCTGGAAAATCTCGGAAAATACGAATTTCGCTCCTCTCAATAAAAATAGTTAATTCAATAAAAATAATTGAGCCATTGTTAGACCAGGATTGATTTTTGGTGAAAATTTTAAGCACGCGGATATTAGTTTCTTCAGAAAAGCGTTGACGGCGTACGGCATTGAATCGAAATTTCTCAGTGAGCGATTACAATGGTTTATTAATAATTTAATTGTGTTGAAAGAGCGGCAAATTAATTAATCATTCTTCCAGCCTAGGATTTCTTGTATTTCGTGAATTACGAGTAATTATACTTTTATTAGCGTAATTTATAATTTGAGGAATTACATTGATAGTGTTATCTATCATGGGCTGATTATATTTGTCGAAAAAATGCAAAGTTAAGACGTTGAAGGCGGAAAAATTGCGAGATATCGGCTCCATAGGCTTCTTTTCCCACAATATTCGACTGAATCTTACGAGTAGACAAAGGCATCGAAAACTGTCGAAAATCAACCGTGCAAATGAGAAAGCAGTAGAATTTTTTAGTTTATAAAAATAAAGATTAGGTAGAAGGGTAAGACAATTTGTTAATCAAATCAAATGAATAAACATTTTCTGGGTTTACAGTAGGAACCTGTCTTTCAAAATACTACCGATATTCTTCTCATTCTAGTGAGAAAGAATCGTAAGTACTTGTATTCAAATTTCAAGCTCTGTCCAATTTTAGTTGATCATCAAATTGTCGCCCATCTGACCACCGAATATGAGGGAAAGTAGAATCATGTGTACTGAATATTGGATGGACAAAATTGCCGAGTGATCGCTGAGCGTCGATTCAAAATATAAATTTATTCTGAGAAAGCTATTTATTTTTCTAGTACAATTTATTCTATCATTTAAAAAAAAAAAAAAATGGGTGCATAGATCGCACTGTACTCGATGTGTTTGAGTGAATAACAGGTATTACCGATTCTGAAAGGGATCCACATACAATTTGGAGCAGAATCCCAATCTGAAATTAAAAAAGGGGTTTGCGATTTGAAGATACCAAGTTGCCATGCACCGCGCCAATTAACTACGGTCGAAAATAATTTAAAATATCGTTGAATAAAATTATATAACAGTTGCATTTTTCGAAATTACATTCCATGGAATAAATATACTTTTAAATCATTCAAAGGCCACTCTGTCTGTAAAATATGATTTTCCTTTCTCTTAAAATCTGTAAAAATTATTGATTACGAAAAATGCTTCGAGCTGAATAATTTTTTCACAGGTCAACCGAAAGGCGTCGTACGTACGACGGCCGGCCACTTGGCAGCGTTGACGTGGACGATGAAAAGCGTGTATAATATGTCGAACGACGACGTTTGGTGGACGGCATCGGATATGGGATGGGTCGTCGGACACAGTTACATGTGTTACGGTCCTTTCTGTTCAGGCATCACGTCCGTCATGTACGAGGGAAAACCGGACCGGACTCCGCATCCTGGCCAATATTTTAGGTGGTTTTTTAAATTTGTTTAATTGGTTTAGAAACACAGAAACACATTTTCAGAGGAAAGTTGGTCAACTAGTTTGGGGTTTTCGTCTTGATTTTATCTACCCCATTAATATTATTATTTTTTTTATAAAATTTTTTTACATTGGGCCCGAGACAGTTATTTTGTAATTTTTAAACCTATAATCTCAAAACTTTTTTTGTAAAAATAACTACGTACATCCATTCGTTGTGGCCGATTTTTCGTGCTTTTTTGACAAGAAATAAATTAGTGTTGCAAAGATTAGAATTGCGTAATATACTCGAAAGACTTTATTTCTCGCTTCATGGCCATTTTCGAAATTTAAGTTGTCGCTGCTGAAATCGTGCCTTGCAATTTCTGGTTTTGGCACGTTCAAGGGACATTTAAGGGAATTTGGCGAACTTTAATTTTATTTACGTTTTATTTATGTAAACCCTTAGTATAAATAATAGAATTATATTGAAAAAAACTTGCTATGCATTAAATTTGTCCAACATTATAATTTGCATTCATCAAAAAGAAATTAAAAAAAAAAAAATCTGGAACAGAACTTTAAAATTACATTTTTAGGGATAATTTCACCGCATTTATACAATATCCCACTCGTTACATATGCACTTTTGTTACATGAAACAAAATAAATCGCCCCGACGCATTTTTGAACCGAAAAACGCTCTACAAAATTTTTCATCTTCTTCATTGCAACAGCTGACTGATGAAAAACAAATTTCCAGAATAATTCAAGAACATAAAGTCAACGCAATGTTTACTGCTCCAACTGCCTTGAGAGTGATTAAACGGGCCGATCCTAATCTGAAAGTTGGGAAACAATTCTCGACCAAATCGTAAGTTGCTCTATTCGATATTAGATCAGAAATTTATTATTGGATTCATCGTGGGAATTATATATCGTTACTATTATTTCAGCTTGAGGTATTTATTCGTCGCCGGTGAACATTGCGATCACGAGACAAAAATGTGGTCATCAAAAGCATTCAACGTAAGTTCAATATGAAATTCAAAAGATGTTTGATTTGACTCGAGTCAATATATTAGACATTTTAAATGAATTTGTCGACAGAGGCCCGCTTTACCGAAATTTGTGGTTTCCGTCGGCGATAAAATGGGTTTATTAGCGTAATAGAAATTAAAAGAGTACTGTAACTGAGAACAAATCTTTAATCTGAGTACCCCTAGTTGAGGGCGAAGTTCTTCATAACTTACCGCTAACTCCCGTGCAAAATCTATGAGATTCTTGACCGCTTGAAAATCGATTGGATCGTGGGAAAGTTAAGAGCGGAAAATTCTAGTCGAAAAATCTTATCGGAAATCCCTTCTGAGTACCCAAAAATTATTCCAAAACCTTGACCTCAAAAAATGAAAAATAAATAAAATTAACAAACATTTAAACAAGACTATAGATTAAGTAAATATAGTATAGGGATCCATTGACTAATATCCGTAATTAATTCAAGATTTTACGAATTTATCAGCCATAATTTGTATCTAATTGAGTCCATATTTCCAATAAGTTCCAGCTGATGTTATTTTCTACGAATTTTCAACTAGTGCGTGCAAAAAATGTCCCAAAATAGTCAGACAAAGCGACAATTACAGACGAAATGTAAGAAATATATTAACTGCTCATTTAAATTCAGACCCAAGAATGACTTTCTAATGTAGAATTTAGCATCAACAATCTAGAATAGCAACCAAAATACATTGGAGTAGTCAGTTAAACCACATCTCCCACGACTTAAGTTCTGCATTGCTCCTTCGCTTTTACACTTGACGCCTAATCCGCTGATTTTACCCTCTTCATCTTCATAAGAAACAGCTTTTGAGTAACCATCCATTATAACACTTCTATCTTGTATGGTCCTTTCACATTGGTATGATTCCCGAGGTAGCCAATCTGAACGAGGATTTGATCCCCTTTTTTTAGAACAGGGAAATTGGACCGACTATTCATGTCAAAATTATTCTTCATCTCAAACGATAAACTTGTTAGGCTTCATTGGACATCGAATGTTCATCTAGGAGAGTTTCTGGCACAACTAAATTGCTCTCTGCTGGAGAGGTCGGTGAGTTCCGAACACTTTAGAAAAATGGAAGGCACCCAATTCCTCCAAGATAGGTTTGAGTGTTTTGCTGCTGCATCAAGGGTGGATTTTCAGAAGTCCAGCTTTTTGTAACAGTTTCTAACTGCTAAAAGCGTATAGAATTTAGTTAGATAGCATATTGATATAGTTAGTGTCTCAAAAACACGTTTAGGAATGGAAGAAATCCAAATTGTATCAATACTTGTGAGGCTATGTCTGAACCATTCGTCCGGCCTTCGTAGTCCGCTGAATTCCAGAGTAAACTTATTTTTCTTCCTCATCAAATGGATCACTCTTTAAAAGGTTCCAGTCCTTAACCATTGGTGGCAAACGGAAACGGGTTACCCTGTGACAGCGATCTGCGTAGGATTAGGACTGCCGCCTCAAGAACTTCCGAAATATTCTACTGGCCTTCCCATCCCTGGATACGATGGTGAGTCAGGAATTTATAATACCTACACCTTTGCTGAGACGTTAAAAGCTTTCATTGTTGAGTACAATAAAAGATGAGTAGATTGATCACATTATGAGATAGTTAACAAAAATCAAAGGTATTAATACATTTAAAAAAATAAAAAATAAAAATACCAGTCACGCAGCATCGTTCGCAGCTATATGCGTTTGCTATTAACTCTTAACCCTTAATGTCTTAATGCATTCCCATTCGCTCTTAATTTGGACAATTTGCAGATCTCTGCAAAACAAATTTCAAACTTTTTCTTTCACTCTTCAGCCGATTCATCTTTCTTTTAATTTTTTTCTCACTGAAAATTAGTCTGAACAGAATCGCCAGTTTCGGAATTATACTAAAAAATTTAATTCTTGTTTTATTCCAGTCAGGGTGGTCAGAGAAGATGGCCTCGAGTGTGAACCAGGTGAGCTGGGACATATAGTCATCAAACTACCTCTGCCACCAGGAACGCTCGCCACGCTGTACAAGGACACTCAGCGGTTCCTCGACATTTACTTCAAAAGGTTCCCAGTAAGTTCTATTTAGCAAGTTTAAGAAAACAGTAGGTGCCCAATTAGGTTTGCGGGTAACTGAATTAACCCCAACTATTATATGCCTTCTAAAACTATAACAAAAAATCCGTCATATTTTTCACGAGTCGTTTCAGCATGATTAGGGGTTCTAATTAATTTCCATCTCATACTATCACTGTAACCTTCACCTTCACTCTATAACCTTACTGAACTAAAACAGTTTATCTATTCCTGATTCGAGGATACTGTTTGGTTGAGATCTAAAATATTCTCTAAGGGCATGTTTGTTGATAGTAGATAACTATAAGATGTACTACTGTTAATCCTACCAGGTAGTTTTCCCTATACTCGATGAGAAAGCTGCTTGGTAGCGCTAACTCTAGGATATCTCTGTTCTATCTACGATTGATCACAGCGGTTCATTATTGAATAATAACCAAAAACCGACGCCATTATCTGGAAGGATAAAGTGAATGCCAAGAAGTGGAAGGGTTTGAATTTGGAATTCACTCACAAACCTAAAGCTCTAACTCTTAGATTTAGCGCTTAACACCAGGATCGAGCAGGGTCTAAAATCTGCAAGTTATCTTCTCCCTTGATCCGAGGGTTAACTCTAAATCGGTTTGGTGAAACTCAATTTTTGCCTGTTCTTCGGATTACCGGTAACCCTAACCTTTTTCTGAGGTGGTGAAATCACCCTAACTGAATGCATATCAGTGGGAAAACTAACATCTCGGACAGCGATGAAACGAGGCACTAAAAAAATACGGATGCATGGAAAATTTTCATTCATTTATCCCTTCATACATTTCTCGTATTTTGAAAGCTCTAACAATATCCCTTGAATTCCGTGGCAATTAATCCTCGCGGAACGAAACATTTACAATAGAAAAAAAAACTATTTTAAAACTGATGAACTTAATGGGCTACTGGGAAAATGGAATAATTTACAAGGTATTAAAACACCGCTTCAGTTCCAAGCATACATTGTTCCATTACTCATCCGGATCCCAGTTCTGAGTTTTGATTAATTGTTCTTCGAGCGTGTGTAATTAATCTGTAAAATTAACCTGAGAAATATCGTAGCGAAAGGCTGGCAATGAATCCTCGTGATGACAGTAATTCTGTTCGTCTTCAATGTTGTTTTATATTTTTCGAGTCGACGCTGAATCAAATGAGACCATCGTGGGGTCGATAGCTTTACTGGTTTTTGAGTTATCGCAGCTTTTGTGTCGAATTTTGGAGATTTTAAGAAATTTGTCATGAGGGTATAACTCGAGAGTTTTCGGAGCTATAAAAATCGTTCTATACTTACTGGAATGGTCGTCAAACACTCTCTCCAAAATAAAATTGATTAAAATTACAATAGTTGCTGCGGAATTTTCCCCGATAGTTTCCAATCTGTTTTTCGGTTAGAACGTTCTCACATGTTCTGAATAATTATCAGAAATGAATAGTCTTCTGAAATTTTTATTGAAGCGAAGGAATAATAAACCACTGTACAATCATTTGCAGCGTTTTTTATAACGATTTTCGAGTTTGTGTGCCATAGCAGACATAAAAATGTCAATAAGAATATTTTTAATTACGTTATTTGCTAAGGAACTGTCCTTTATAATTAGTCACCAATGTGTTTGGTAGAAACGTTCACAAATGTGTTTGATAGTCACTATTATGTACAAGTGGTTGGTCCTCTTGAATCATAATTGAAGCGTAGGAATAATAACCATTTGTAGCGTTTCATATTTTATTCCCTGGTCGATCAAGTTTCCGGAGCTCGTTTATTTTACAGGGCTACTACGACACTAAGGACGTCGGTTACAGGGATGAGAATTGCTACTTGTACGTGACCGATAGAGATGACGACGTTATAAACGTCGCCGGTCACCGTTTGAGCACGATCGCTCTCGAAGATGTTATTTTCTCGCACAAAGACGTCACGGACGCGGTTGTAATTGGCGTGCCAGAAAGTACCAAGGGAGATGTGCCTCTTTGTTTGTACATAATGAGCCCAGGCAAGTGTCAATGTTATAATATTCAGTTTGGGAGAGAAATCTTGGTAGAAAACAGTTTTAGCAAATGTTTGTTATTATTATTGTTGGGTCGGAGAGAATATTATGAGTTCGTTTCCTTGATTGATTTTAGACTTCAATACTCTAATCCAGGGGTCTCCAACCTACGGCCCGCTAACAGATTTTTTACGGCCTGTCGAAAATTGGCGTGCTGATAAACAAAAGTTATTTTTATTTGGTATACTTTTTTAAGCATTCACCTTTAAATAAATACAGCACTCGTCTCTCACTTGCCACTTATGTGGAAGGACGCAAGAAACTCTCAAAAACCATCGCTGAGCTCTCAATTAAAAAAAATCTGGGTGTATGGTGGTGGGGGAGGGGGCTCGACTTTAGCCCTGAAATATTGGAGGCCTGACTCGATTTAGCCGCTTCCTATTGACTTAGTTAGAAACTACTTACTTAGAAGGGACGTCTGTAATGATTACAACCTCATTTTCATATTTTATATTATAAAAATAACGTCGTGTGGTGATACCCTCGATGTTCACTTCACAAATTCGATCCAAATTTTCAAATTACACTCAACTGACATTATTGACTTGTTTAATTCAAATTGTTAATCGGCTCGTTTCAATTTTATCAAGGGTGCCGAAAAAGCGAAGAAGAACTTAGAGAAGAGCTTGTTAAACTGGTGAGACAAATGATCGGGCCCATCGCCGCTCTGAAGATCTGCATCTGCGTTTCGGCATTGCCTCGCACGAGAAGCGGCAAAGTGGCAAGGAAATCGATCGCCGATTTGGCGAGGGACAAACCTGTCAAGGTAATGAGTTTTGAAACGCATTTGTTCGTTGTGTCGCTCTTCCCTGTGTTTTAATGGGTGAGAGATCCTTTGTTCTCTCTTATTATAGCGTTTATTATTTTGAGCGCTTTCGCCGAGTCTGGCCTCTTCAGGAACAGTTCGGATAAGTGAGGGCCCGATTAGGCTAACCTATAACTATAAAATTTATCTGTTTTGTGTGTAATATTGTTGAATTATTGTGTAGTGTTGTAACATTATTATGTGTCGTAATGTTGTTTTGGTTAAATGTTTGTAAGATCGTCTGGCAATACAAATAAAGCAAAAAACATGTCTAATCATAATATAAATACTCCTAACATCTCGTACTTCTCTGATTTGTAGATATCGCCGACTATCGAAGATCCGTCCGTCTACAAAGAGATCAAGGCGGCTTTACAAAAAGTTGGCTTCGCCTTGTCCGCACCAGACCCGCACATCTAAATGTGGAACGATGTTGATTCTTTGCTGATGACTTAATTTCACCTGCACAGCTAGTAGGTATCAGTGTTGCCATATCTTCGGATTTTTCTGATTTCCGCTGATTTTTTTAATCAATCAATTTTAATCACCTTACATTTTCTTCTTCCTTCCTTCTTCATTCTTACATTTACCTTACATTTCTGTATTTTTGGGAAATTAACGGATTTTTCTAGATATTTTGGAGTTTTGAGGGGGGAACACAGGTGACTCGTTTGCCGAGCTATTATTGATTGGCCGAGAACTTGGCCGCGATAATATTGTTGCCACAGAGGATGCCTAAAGGGCGAAAGTGCCAGAGAATAAAAACTCGATAAATGAGTTGCCTGGTTTTTCTCCCCCTCAGAACCCCGTCATTATGAGAAATTTTATGATCGTTTACGGAAAAGTTTTGATCTGGCAACACTGGTAGGTATTCGAAAATGATAAACGCACAGGTTTTCATGGTACAAGAGGAACGACGGAAGAATTCCATTCGGTCACAAAGAAAAATCGCTGTCATAAGCTTATGAAACCTATATACGACCGAATTATGCGACAATTTACTATAAGTTATTTGTGAATTTCAAAATAATCCTATTATCAGTTAATATGTTGCGAGGCAATTCATCTGTGTTCAGTTTGTGACGAGTGTGCTAAACTGTGCGCGTATAAATATTATTTCATTAATAATGTGATAAATGAATTATAGTCTCTGGTTTTCAACGTTGTAATTATTCTAAGTTGGAAAAGCTGCCATTCGCACTGAACCCCTTCGATCCTCTAATTCCATGCTTGGAAGGGGTGAAAGCGCTCGGACGACGGTAAACAATTTTTTTAGTAGCTATTGCCTTTCGAACCTGAACCAAACTGAATTTCAGATCAGCGACAACTAAAATGACGAACTAAGAGTTGCAGCTAATATTTCGTATTTGCACAAAACTGCAAAAATTTCCTTAATATAATTATATAACACTAGGGGTTGAGCGCCCTGGCGGCTTCGCCGCCCAACTCTCTGTTGGGGGGCTCTGCCTTCACTTCCCCCCGTGGGGCCTGTCCGGAGGGGCTCTGCCCCTCCTGCCGTGCCTTACAAATCGGTGAGCTGTTGTCCTTGTCACTACTATATATAGTAGTTTATTATTTGTGTATGGAGAGGTGCAATTTATAGTTTTTATAGTAGTCACTATAATTTGGTATGTAGGTGGTGGGTATCGCATTGTACTTAGTATCATAAAGTATTGGGTTTTTCAACTTTTGCAAAGTTTTAGCTGAGGTAGACATGACAACTTATAAGTTTCCAAGATTTGTAACTTGCACAGTGGATAATTCAAACAAAAAGTCGTCAATTCAGATGTTTGAATATACCAAAAGATAGGTAATTTAACTGTCCACATTTTCCCCATGTAATGTACCTATCCATTTTTCAACCGTTTTCGCGTTATTCAACAATATTAGTAGACTATACACAAAAATATCACATTTTTCAACTTCAAACATTCTTTTCATCCATTTAGTGCAAAATAAACAAAGAATAAAGCATATATTATTGATATACACATCATCAACTATCATTATGCTGAATTTGAGCGAAATCGATTGCAAAAAAGTTTTTGTGAAAAATCCAAGGGCTACCCCTGCGATTTTTTTAAACCGATCATTTAACGAATTTTTACTCGTCTTTCAATGAAGATAAAAATCTGAAATTTTCAGGAAAGTTGTATCTTACCAAGATGTATTTTTGTGATTTTTTTCAATTCTCGGAAAAATTTGCAAATGGTCCAAAAAAATCAGTTTTTGAAAGCTCGAAAATCGGACTTTAACTGCGATTTTCGGGGTTAAAATTCATCTGAATCAATTGTTTTATTATGCAGGAGTGTTCATTTGGATGCCTTACACACGTACATAGCAAAAAGTTTGATGAAAAAAGTTTAAACAGAGCCAGAGGAATTATTTTCCGTAAATCGAGTGTCGAAACGTCGAGCTCGGCTGGCAGCGGTAAGAGTGAAAAATTAAATTTTCGTTTTCAAGCGGATTTGAAAGCTATTCTTATAGGAAATTGAGCGCTGAATCCAAATTTGACGTCAAATCGGCGGAAATTTTACGACAACTAGCAGTTTTTACTAATTTTAATACTACACGTTTTCATGTTTTTCAACTTTGAAAATCCGTTGCAAACACAGTACTGTTCAAATTTGATTAGTTAATGATTCCTACAGGAAATTACACGTAGAATTCGAATTTAAAGTGAAAACAATCAAATTCTAACATAATAATGTTTCGAATTTTTTCGTCGATTTTCATACTTTTGAAGGTTTTTAACTTGAGAATTTTTTTTCTTCACGTTCGCGAATTTTGAAAAAATGTTGCTCTGTGTGCAAATTGAGAAAATTTCATTTATAATTTTAAAAAAAGTGATCACTTTGTGTTTTTGAGATTTTAGGTAAAAAACGTGTTTTGAGTTTTCTTCGAGCGCGAATAGCTCAGCGGGCACATGACATAAATTTATAATAAAATATATCAAATTGTAGGATTTTGATAGCTCTAAAGACAAAAACTATAACTCGAGAGTTCTTGGAGCTATAACAATCGTCGTCCAACACTCTCTCCAGCTGTATCGTTAGGCAAAAATTTTGCTTCTAATTTGGAAATAAAAATTATGAAAATTACTTCTTAAACCATTATTGAAGCGAAGCAATAATAAACCGCTGTACAATAATTTGCATTTTTTTCAAGTTTCACTGGTGCAACAGTAAAAAAAAGACAATTTCGTTCGGAAAGAATTTTATTAACATCCATGAAATATCAAGTTGCCTATTGGGAACGGAAAGTTTACACTTCGCTCGGGTCAAAGCATATTCAACTGTTAAATTAAACAGCGAGCGTCGCGCGTCAACTGATTTCTTACAAAATGAGTATTTTTCCCTCATGAAGATAAATCGAACGACCTAGCGGCTAAGTTCAACTCACCTCGAGTTCTCGCATCGATAAAATGACTAGTTCGATGCGTCGGCTCACATTAGGAAAAAAATTCCCACAAACGATTTTTACAATACATACAATGGCACGGATCGAAATTAAAACGTATATTCCTGTTTCGCGATTTGGCTTTTCAGTGATGTCTTTGGTAGAATACAAAAACCTTCGGGTTTATCTGTCGTAAGCGGGAAAAGCCTTCCGCGATGACGCTATTCGTGAGGTAAATTATTCGCATTGAACACATGACTACGAAATTAACTAGATGAATATTGTCTTCTACTTTTTTTTACTCTCTTTTTAAACTCAAAGGACGAAGGAAAAATGGGGAAACATTTTTTAAATAAAATATTACGTACACGTTCAACAGTCGATGAGGTCACGTACGCCCATGCAAACTCTACCACAACGTAACACTCATATACCAGCTATAATTATACAAACAAATTTTGGTCGAATGGTATCTCTTGAGTTTCACCCGAATTCGGCTCGAACTTAATTTATTACAGCCTTTCTCCTCCTCAGTGTGAAAAATCATGTCCGTGATAAAGAAGAGGCGCCGATTTACAATTTCGACGGTGAAGAATCGGAACTCGTATCTCCATTTTTGAAGAAAATGAGATTATTATTTCTATCAGGCAAGTTCCTTGGGTTTTACCGATTTTAGCGCTCATTTGGTCGATTTTCGAACTATTTCGGCTCAAAATGTCAATTTTTTATATCTCGTATCCTGCGATTTAGAAATATTATTTAGAAATAATGCAATTTTTTCGCTCTCGTCTAAAGTAGGCAAAATGGAGATAGGAGGTCTCAATTCTTCACCGTCAATTTGCACTTTTCGGTCAGGTTGGCCTGTTGACCGCCCTAGAGCGAATTACAAATTAAATACACATTTGAAAAACCACGTTTCCAAGAAATTCTATTACACAAATTTCAAATATGAAACATCTACTCGCTCTCCACTTCTACATTTCCTCATTAAGGCCCGAACTATGCATACACATAAAGCAACATTTCATAACGGTGACAATTATAGATTGATAAAGATTATTCATTACGATCCGTATGCAACAGTTCACATATTTCCTTTTAAAAAAACATCGGTTAACAAACGGTGTGAAAAAATTCTCCAATCGCTATAAATCAATTACTAAATAACTGTTAGCTATTTTACGCTTGAGTCTTCGTATTGTTTTTATCCTCCGTTCCACAGCCGTACAAAAGAATAGGTTTCAAAGTATGATTAAATATACTGTATCAATCGCTGATAAAGCCTTGATATAATGGAGTAAAACAGATCTCGCAGACCTCCAAATACGTTAACCATCAATGCGTTCTGCCTTGCGATTGGCAGCTGAAATCTTGAGTGAGCGAGCCGCAGACGCGACTCAAATATTTCTCTATTTTTCGTTAAATATTTTCCTGCGCTGAAGGATCTGCTCTCGGCTACTAACAATTGTTAATAGAAACGAAACAGATTATCCAAAAACTTTCTCATCGTTTGCTCTATCACTGAGCAAAAAAAGTTGTCGCTTTGCGTAGATCATTGGTTATATCTTTGAGTATTTCAACGATAATTAAAGTAAATAATAGTCCGACACCAATTGTTTAGGTTTTTATGTATTATTTCTCCTCGAACTCGAAATGATTTTTTTTTTTTTGTTGTAAAAACAACTGAGTAAACGAGAAAAAAACTTCAATGTTATTCGAATGTCATGTACATCTGGCGGAGCTTACGAGTCCTCTCCATGTTTTGCTGGATTCAACGCAAAACGCATTTGACCGAGGCCTGTGAACCCTGCTTAAGCCTTTCAAAGCAATTTTCTCGTGCGTTACTTGGGAAACTGCTTGGCAACGCTAACTCCAGAATATCTCGGCTTTATAATTGATAAGAGTATTTCATAAGAGGCTCCTCATACCACCATCTTAAACCATCTTAAACTAGAACATTTCCGTAAGGAAAACGGTACGAATAACATTTTTACAATTGATAATATAAAATGTTTGTTCTGCACCTCAAAATGGGCAAGATGTCTGAATCCCACCTAAAACAACTGATTTTATTTCGCGCGACTGAATCAATGCATGAAGAAAAACTGGTTAATTGTTTCCACTCGGATTCATGTTATAGATTTTCTGACGCTTTCGTACGAGGCAGTTATACGTTGTAGGATTTTGAGCATGGCTTGCCAAATGGTTATGGGAATTGTTTGAAATTCTGCTCGCTGGAGCATGAAATGAATGAAAATAAAACTTCAGGGCTTTCCGAAAACTGAACCATTTCAATTCATTTTTCGTCACTTTTTTTCTATTGCGCTGTTCAAGATTTCTCTCTTTTGCTCTCATTTTTCTTATTCGAAACCAACGAAGGCTCGATGGAAATTTCGACTTCCAAATAAATTAAGCGATTTTATCAAAGAAATTGACGCTCCTCAGTTTTTACCGCAGGTTGATTTTCTACCCAAGTCCGATGAAAATTCGCTTACCACTAACCACTGTACATCATTTGCAGCGTTTTTTGGAAGTAAGTTGAGTTTTCTGTTTCTATTCATTGTTTCATGTTGTTACAAATATCGTATTGTGCGTCTCTCGTCGGTTAATTCGATGGAGATTTTAGCGCGTATCATGTTTTTCGGAAACTCCTACCTTTGAGTTTACAAAAAACAAAATGCACTAAAACTCACCATTGGAAGATGACTGTGGCAGTGGCGGTCACAGCACCATTTTCATTGAGATTAGTTTTATTTGAAAATATTTTCAGCTATACAGTCATAACTCAAAATAAAAAAAGAGACTGATGCTAGGATGAGTCATGAACATAGTTATAACTCGAAGATTGAGCATTATTTATAATTGAAAATATTTTACACTGACGGAAACCAAAAAAAGGTTTAAACCTGATTTTAAAAGGCCATCTGATGCTGTGGAATCAATTTGAGCTAAAATACCAACATTTCAAGGTGGCAATAATTTTTGTCGTTTCCTGAAAAAAGAGGAATTTTGAGGTGTGCCCTATTTGATTCCATCCCCTAGATGATGTGCAGCGTCAATTTTTATAACCGCATTTGAAAATCGCCTTTGAGAAAAATGCGCAAGCGGATTCGATCAAAATTGCTCAACGTTTTAGGTGGGCACGATCAGAATTTCAGTTCCATCCTACACCGGTTTTCACGTTTACCGCTTTCATTTGAAACGCCAACCGAGTTGTTCAGTTGGGCGGAGTCTGGCAGATTTTTATTAGCGACGCCAACGCTGTAGCCAAACGTTCAGCACCAGAACTCAGCTCATCTTGATTCTCAGCCACGATAATTCCTTGCACGTGCGTGACAACTTGGAGAACGCCTAAGACATAAGCCGATTCCATACTGACGCCGTAATCGACGGCTTTCCGAAGTTGCGATATGACCTGCTGCAGATTCCCTCTGTAGTCGCCGCTTTCGAGCGTAGTATTCGCGCATTTGTGACTGCGCACGAGAAGTTTAGACGACGTGACGAGACGTCTCAACTCCAAGCCGAGCATATCTTTCACCTCCTGAAAGAAGAAAATTACGCTGGGTTAGTAAAGGAATATAGAGAGTAATAGAGAGGATAATTTCGCGATAATAATTTTTGCAGCAAACATTCCTTGATAATTATTTTGAAGAAGGAAAAAAACGAGAGACTATTTCTGTTTAAAATTCATTCTTCCCTTAAGCGCTCCCCTGCCGTCTCTTCAAGGAGCAAAACAGTATAGCCGATTTTTTGGTCCCATGAGAAACTAGTGTGGCGTGAAATAAATTCAGTGTTTTGTCTAATATTTGTTTATTTATTTGTATATTAACGGGCAAGCCCAATTACATTACTATGGCGGTAATATAATATCGTTTTTGGTGAGGCAATAATCAAACGTTCGAACGAGGTGAAAAAGAAAAGCGCTGCAATGATTGTACAGTAGTTTCTTATTCCATTGTTTCGATGCTTTGGAATGGCTATCCAATTTTGGTTCATCATTCAATAATAAAACATTATAACCGACCAAGAAAAAAGTCAAACTCCCCTCAAAATTACATGCTTTGATGTTTCAAGGCATGTAGAATCTGAATATCTAATAAAAACAATTCTGTCTATAGGCCGTCAATTATTTTTCTCAGTAACAGCTAAATTCTTGATATCGTCACAAAAAAATCAATCTTGGTATAACAATGGCACGGGGAAGAAAGCTTTAATGGTCCTCAAATTATAGTAGCCATAATGCCATTCTAGCCAAGATTGATTTTGTGAAAATTTTAAGAATGAATTAATTTAAATTGTTAGAGTTTCCTAAAAAAAAAAAAGAAAAAAGCGGACGACAGATGGACAGATTTTTTTTATATCCTGGGATTGTTAGGGGGAGAAAAACCAGGCGACTCCGATTCTTTATTTTCTGGCCGAGCACTTTCGCCCGTTCGGGTATCATCAGGGCGACCATAGGGCCCAATGGCTCCACGTCGCCCTGATGATGCCCAAACGGGTGAAAGTGCTCAGCCAGAAAATAATGAATCGGAGAATGAGTCGCCTGGGTTTTCCCCCCTAACAATCCCGAGACATCAAAAAATGCCACGACAAGGAAAAGACGATTTTTTTTTTCATTTTTATTGAATACTCGGATTCTACATGCCTTGAATTGTAAAACGTCAAATTTTGAGGTGGTTAGACATTTTTTTTTTCTTAGGCGATTACACTGGTTTACAATTGAACAAGAAAAAAATTAACTAAGAAATATATTTGTTACAATTTGTCACCGCTTATGAACAGTACACTGCTCTTGTAATAAAATGACCAGTATTGATATTTTGTAGCATGAAACCTTGCTTAATGATGAAAACGCATATCGTGGGCCAAACACAGTCCGGCTTATCAAGCAGGGCTCTGTTTCCGCAAACTTGGGCAACAATGAGCCACTGCTCTACTTTCTGTAGAAGAAGAAGACTAATGAAATCCCTCCTTGAAAAAAATCGTCAAGCTATTTCTCTCTCATAGGAAACAAATTCACAGTAATAAAACCTAATCTAACCATAGCACAGTCGTTCGAATAAGTCTCGCACGTATTAACTATTATAAATGAATTAAATCATTATCTAACCTGATTTGTATTTACACTCCGTTCGGCTTGAGCTAGTGCTAGGCTCAGGACATCGCTGAATTCCGTAGTGATGCGTAAAGCTTCGACGTTCATGTCCGCTTCGCCCTGAAAATCCTTTCATTATCACATAAGATGAATAAATTTCTGTCGGTACGTGAGGTGTAGAGAATACTCTTGCATATAATTTTTATTTTCTTCCCGAGCGCTATAGCTGACCTTATAGTTTATTAACTAGAAGGTAATCTCACTTAATGTTGCAAATAATAATGTTTAAATATTCGGCTTTGTAGCTTCCACAACTGCTGTTGTAAAACTTTATTGACCCCTTTACCAACAGAATTATCTCCCCTGAAGAGGCGAAAGCGCTCGGGATGAAAATAAAATTGATATGCAAGAGAGAAGATTGCACACATTCTCTACAGTTACCTATCGACAAGCGACTATTTACAATGGATGAATAAATTGTATGTACACGATGGAATTGTTCATTAATTGCCAAAATACGTGTAATGCGAGTAGATTTTACTCACAGGTTTTCTACTAAACGAGTCTGATCTGGGCGGCAGCGGAGGTGGATTTTTCCCACTCGTTTTAGGCGGCCGTTCAGGTGCGCCATTACTCGGGATCGCGTTACCTGCCAAATTATTCGCAGGCTTAGCCACCGAGTTTGTTGCTGGAGGTGATTTCAAGCCACTTTTGCTCGATTCAGATTCATTGTCAATCTTTCCGTTGATTTCTTTAGAAACGCCGTTCACTCCGTTTGTTCTCTCCCTCGAGGGTTTGCAATCCTTTAGTTCCTCCTGAGAATTAAACGTACATGGTGAGTTTACAGGGCAATAATTGGGTATTAGGTGAGCTCGGAGAATGGCGAACACATTTCGTATGGGATGCTGGAGATAGTCGGATGATATAATTTCTCGTCATTCATTGAATCCATTCAGCACCGAATAATTTGTCAAAAATCTGTCGAGCCAATATGCTGATCTCAACGCTCTAAAGTCACAGCACGACGTCACATGAATGGTAGGTTTTGAAATGTATTAGAAGCATCTATCCCATAACATATCAGAGACGTCTCCCTGGAGATATTGGAAATTTATTACCAGCCATACGTTACAAAGAAAAACAAATCTATTCATAAACTAGGTTGGCTGTATTTTAAGAGACTCATTGAATTTACTTTATAATAAAAGTTACCATTGGTGGGGGCGGTGGTGGAATGATGAAGGCGGAAATTTGCTCCGTCGTCAATGCGATCGTTGGGTCCACCGCTTCAGTCGGAGGCGGAGGGACGACTTTGGTCGTTTCCAAAAATTCTTCCAACCCCAAGCTCAAAAGCTGTTCAGCACCGTAGCCCATGTCCTAGAACGTTTAAACGAATCCGTTCATTGTTTTCAGACATCATTAGTTAAAAGCATTTTCTATTCCGGTCTACCTTGTCAGGAGTAATCGGCGGTGGTAGCAGAGTTAAATCAATTATGTCCGGATCGAGGCACAGCGTCGCCTGACCGTCTAAATGGCCGGTTTCTTGTACTTTTCTCCATATCACTTGCAAAGCTTCGAACGTCGAAGCGCCGACTAGATTGTCTGGACTGTGAAGGCCGAAACTCGAATCCGAATCCCTGTTTGGCGTTTTAGCTGAAAAAATGTCACATTTTTCAGAATATAATTTTTGGTCAGCGCAAAATAAGTGGATTATGGTATTTACTTGACTATCTATTGACTCTAGGAAATGTGAAACACTTTTAGCTTGCAAGAAAAATCAGAGTGCTCTGGGAATTAGTTGTTGGTTAACAAATATCTTGAAAATTATAGAAAACCTAGGGGAGAAATTCTCAAAATTATATTTGTACAAAAAATTTGCTATTTTCTGCACTCGACATTGAAGGCCAGTGGCCAAGTTTGCGATGAGTGTAAATACCGAAAACCATGGGTAATCAGGCGAAAAGCAAAATGAAAATTCTGTATTTCTCACCAATTATCAAGCACGAATAATTAATGAATTGAAAACATTCATCACAGAAGTGCTCCTCAAATTGCTAGACGCGGAAAAAATATATTATTTACAGGTTGAAAATCATTCCCAAGCCAGCAATTGTACAAAAAATGAGTGAAAAGCTATCGTGAACTGGCCCAAAATCGGGTGAACCTTAGTCAGTGTTGCCACATAAAAATCAGAAATTTTCAGTAGACAAGGGAAAACTTAACTTCAAAAATTAGTTAACTATTAGTTAATATTGGTTAACTTCAAAAATTAGTTAGAAGATTTTCATAAGGCCAACGAAACATTAACAACTCACTTGTATTCAAGCAACTCATTAAGCTATTTAAGAAAAAACAGGTTAAGATTAACAGACAAGACTTGAAAAAAAAGCTTGTAGAAATTGAGGGATGAGATTTTTATTAATCATTTGTAGACAGCTAAACAATAATTCAAAGTAGACGAATTTTTAGTAATTACTCAATAAAAATAGAATAGTATCATAATTAATCATCGCAGAGTGAAACTACTTCACAACGAGATCATTGCCTGATTATAAAATTTCATCAACGAATTAAATTCGAGGTTAATAAGGATGTATGTAATGCTGATCACCCCATGGAAGTAAGCAAACCATAAATATGCCAGAAAAAAGTCACTCAGACAAATATCTGTTATTAGTTATATGAAAACGGAGGTTACACAGGGATGGAAAACGCCAGGTGCAACATTTTCAAGACTAATCAGTAAAAAATCAACTAATTGGGAAAAATATGCAATTTGGCGTATTTGGGTGGCATGGTCAATTCAAGAAACGTGGCGAATTTTATTCTCCCCATTACTGGTGAAATTAATGAGTTTTTGAGGATCCTGAGAGGATAAAAAATCAGTGAATTTCTCGGAAATACTGAAAATTCTTTCGATTGTCAAATGTTTTTTTTCAGTAGATCAATAGACATCATGAAAAATCCCTAGAAATTGGAGAAATCTGTAGATCTGGCAACACTGACACACCCAACACTGTCAAGTATCCTTAACTCATTGTCGAAAAGATGAAAAACTGATAAGAAATCTTCGCCTGTGTAGGTTCCATTAATGGTTTCCACTTGCTGAGAACCTACCCATTAAAATCGCAAAAACCAGAGGCAAAAATCATGGCAGGAACCTAAATAACCTGCTTCAACGATCAGATGGCCTTCAAAGTTGCATGACAAGTTGAGGGTTAAGCGTTGAGAGCATTTGTAAAAATAAGTGAACATAATTAACGTACCAATGCTGTTATGAGACGGGCTCGTCGTCAGCGAATCTGTATCGCTCTCAGTGTCGCCGATTTCGATCGAATTGAACGCTTCATTGACGCATTTCTCAATCTCCTTTTGGCCCTTGAACAATCGTGAAGTCAACATTCTAAATTGATTTCCAAGGTGAAGTTAGTACTGTACAGTGAAAATGTTAGTCGGCAAGCGAGAAAAGGATACGTTCAAATTTAACATTCCTTAACTAAATTGAAGAGAACACTACTAGTGAAAATCAAGCATGAACGATGATACTAGAGGAAAATAATGAAGATGGCAAACTGGTAACCGAAATTTTTCTAAGAGTGAGGGAAATGGAAAAAGTAAATTAGCAAAAAGTCGATAGGAAAAATTCAGGAAAACTCATTTCTTTGCCCGGCTGAACTATGCATAATTTGTTTAGTGATTTTCAAGCAGACTGTACAGATGAGATGGGAAACATGGTGATAGTAATGATCGGTTGCGAGGTTAGGGGGATTAAAAATGTATTTGCAGTAGCTCAAAAGATTTATCTTCCCTTCAAGGTACGATACCTGCGTCAGAAGTAAAAGTGAGTCACTGTGTTTTAATGGGGCAGGAGGCGGTGCCTCGCTATCTAACGACATGTGTGATCCATCTGAGTCGCTGTTCTCTCTCTGGTGTTTGGAAAGGTACGCTTCAGAATTTTCCACGACCGCTTGCATCTCAGCCACGCGGCGGACCACCTTTACAACAAGAATATTGACATTCCAAGGTGCCTAGGTTTCTATCTTTGTATGGTATGAGAAAATCTGGAGTTCCTGAACAGAGATACACCCAACCCGCTCATCTTCATGCCATTGCTGTGAAATCTAAGAGCCCTGACGGTATTTTAGGGATGAAAGTACTAATAGCCTAGTCTTTTTAGAGACCTGAAATCGCGTTAATTGCAGTAAACTTGCTTTCCTAACATGAAGGACGGTCTAGATAGTAGGAATCCACATTTGCAACCAAAAAAAATTCTTGAATTACATGCAATGAGTCACTTAGTTTTCTCTTTAACCTATCAATTCAACTGTTAGAGTAGTGGTTTTCCAAACTTAACCTATCTATATCAGGAAATGGATGGAAAATCATCGTGAATTATTATAAAAGATAATTTTTTAGGAAGAAGAGAAAGAAGTGATATTTTTTGGCACTTTTTATTTTTTGACTTGATGCAATGGACTGAAAATTGCAACTGTTCTAAGCCAATTGCAATGAAAATTTGCAAATCCATCGTTCAGTAGTAAATCTAGTTTATTTTCACCAAGGTAGCACATTACTCAGTGCTGCCGATTCTGGTATTTTCCTCAGATTAAGGGGTAATTCAGACTTGACTGGGTAAAGGACTGGGAAATGATTAAAAGCGAGTGCTTGCTGGTCAGGTAAAGTTGTGCAGTTTTGGGATCCTACTTCTTCAAACCAGACCTCAGCGGCTTGCTTTCTGATAACGAAGTTTAGTTCGATAAGAATAATGTTGTGTTAATTTAACCTAACATGAAAATATATTATAATATCACAGCGGTCTTCTTCTCACCGGGTTCAGATATCCTTCCTCAAATCCGGTGAGAGGATTCCAGTATCTAGTTTGCTTTTACAATAGTTTTATAAATATTTTCTTCAGCCAAAAATTGACAGTCGAATTTCAACCGGAAAATCAGAAAATCTGTTTCATCATCAGAGAATCGAATTCCAGAGTAATAAATTGTAACTCTGAGTCAATTAACAAGTGACGCGTGATAACTATTTGATTCTCTGCTGGGAAATCCTTCTCGGCAAAAGTAATTGTACATTACTTTCAGTGAGTAAAAATCAAATTGCATGTATTATTTTTTCAAGTTGAATTGCTGAGTCGAATATGAAACCTAAAATGGAACAGGGACCAGGTAAGGGAAAGGTAAGCAAAAATATCCCCATTTCTAAGTTCTCTAGCATGTAGACCTCGCCAGGAAAGTTTTTTCTTTGTAGACAGACAATAGTTGCATAAGTTTCACTTCAAGTGGCTTCATAAACATTTGCGTGTCATTTTCAGATTTTACTCCTTTAAATCTGTCAATGCGCGTTAATATGTCTTCAAACGCCTGTGTAAAGCCGTATCTGTAAAGCTACAAGAGAAACGTGTACCAAATAGTCAGCATACCCTTCAATATCTACCTGATATCTTTTTTCAAACATTGCAAAGCATGCAGTTGGCTACTACAATCTCTCAACGTCACCGCACACGATTACGTATCTATATTTACGTATTTTTGAAACCTACGCTATAAATTCTGCCAGTTGAAAATTCCAAAAAATTCTAGATTTTCTAATCGATGAAAGCTGAGCCAACCCTTATGTAAAACAATATCATGCAAAATTTCACATCTATCCAAAGTTTACAATAGATGTTGATGCGCGTCGCAAAGCGCATTTGATTTGATTTTCTCGGCGCCTTTTGTGAGCAGAATAGTCAAAACGCAATTGACTTTAATAGGCAAAAAATAGAAAAAAAATTAAAAAATAAATTAAGCTTGAATTCTCTTGTTTTTGACAACCAATCTCCAATGGTAGACATTCTAAAAACAGAAGGCGTTGAGATCATAATTGGAAATACACAGCAATAATGTATATTAATTTATGCGTATGAAACTGAAAATAATTATACCTCGGGGTTATTCGCATCAAAGTAACCCTCTTGCTCAAGTATTTCCATTGAAACAACACTGTGGAAGTCTATACCGTTGTTACTCGGAGACAAAGGGTTCATGCCATTCCGGTCTCTCACTTTACCAGGCCTTAATGAAAAGCACACACACATTAAGTAGGCTGTTAAACAAATATTACTTCGGTGAATGTATGAGTGTTGAGGCACAAGAAGACAATAAATAGGACGTGTAAATTGAAAATTAAACCGAGACGACACATTAGGCCCGTTACACAACACGTCACACATGAAATTAACGCAATTCCTCGACAGTGACAATACGATGAAATGAAAACCGGCAAGAGGTTATAGCGTCATAAAAATACAAAAAATTATTCAGCCTTCCGATCTACAATTTAGTCAGGCAATTGAATTTTCAAATCAATAATCTTCCAAAATACAGTAATGATAGATTAGGCTTGGAAAAATTGCTTCGCCGACGGAAAATGCTCACGGTGCTCTGGTCGAACTCGCAAGGTGAGTTGCAAGAATATGAGGTGAATGCAAATCATTTCTCAGGTCAGTTCAAAATTCTACTGATTATTACCTATTTACTTTTTTCACTGTTCGCAGGCCGCAGATTTTTGGTCAGCATGCGGCCTGCAGGTTGCCGATTCTAGCACTACTGGAGCTCAAGCGCTGAATGGAATCAACACAAAGTCCATCTGTGGTCTATTCGTGCTAATTTAACACGAGAATCTTTCAAATTTTGAAGCAACAAAATCGTACGGTCTCTTTTACTCGAGGAATTGTGCGGCTCACAGTCTTTGAGTGAGAGTGTGGGTTGTGGGCAACATTTCTACTTTTTTTGTTCCATGTTTACATGGTAAATTGAAGTATTGTGATCGCATGAAAAGTGGAATTCGTAACGGAAGTGAATTGGAAGAAATTTTCATAGTACAATACTCAGAAACACTTTCTGAACAAGTTTCTGTGTGTCTGCCTGTCCTTAGCTGTCTGAGTAACTCTCATTCGAAAAAATAGAGTATGCTTAGAATTTAAGTCCACCAGCTGAAAAAATCTTGGAATTTCGACTTTTGCCCCTGAAAATCTTAAAAAATTCGAAATGTAAGAAAAAACGACGTTTTTGGAAAAACGTCGGCTTCGCGGAATTTCGGCTTTCGGCCGCCCTGGCGGTCAAACCATCAAGTTTCACAATACTAAGCGAATTGTAAAGTTGTAGCCGAATAAATTTTGAACATTTTTGTCATTTGAATTATAAGAATTAGAGTTAACTCCGCGGAGCTAGAGCGGTTCAAAGTGGGAACTTTGAAATTTCGCGGAAAAAAAATCATTCGCACCCAGAGAAAAATTGGGAAAAGATAGAAATGATTTTGCTCCAATTTCCTTAATTTGGTTCGAAACCCGGAGGCGGATAAATCCTACTTTTTCGATTTAGGCAATTTTCTTGAGGAGAGATAATGTACATCTTTGACCATATCCGAAAACACGTTTTTCCGCTGTTGTTCGCGATTGTTTCGAAAAATTCTCACAAGGCGATAAAGTTTTATGAGCGCATTTTGTTCATGGATAAATTCTTAAAACAAAAAAGTACAAAAATTTGTTCGTTGATTGATTTTAGCCGGAGCTAGAGCGCCCCGATGAGAAAGTAAAAAATCCTTGGGTATACGATTGATTGAAAACTGGGACTAGGTAGCCAAATTTTGATCATAGAGTCGTTGTAAATCGTTCTTTGTGAAGCGAAAGTGGACGGTTCTGATCCCCGAATTGCAAGTAACAGAAACGTTAGCATTATGAGATGCTTGCTATAGATGGGAGATACGGAACAGGATTCCTCCTTCTTATGGTAACCTCACTGTACTCTCTAATTTTACTCTATGTGACGTGAGACAATAACGAGTCGACATGTAAAACGGGATTCACAAGCATTGACATGATGCTTACGGCATTTCGAGCCAATCAGAATGACGCATCAACGCAAAACTCTGCCAGTGAATTGTACTTTACATTATACATTTTGCATAGTCGAAATTCTAATAGCAAGTACATGGAAGAAATGTGCCAATATTGCAAGCGTATAATGAAATAAAACAGCCCCAGTTGAAATAAAGTAGGAATGCTTCATGCGCGCAATACTTTCCTACGCTCGCTTTATCCGGCCTAATTTATAGCTTCACAGGTCAGATGATACCATCCATGGATTTTGAAATTTCCATGGAAAAATCTGGTTCAAAATGAAATAGTCCATAATAAGATAATAGTTCATAATAGTCAATAATAATATAGTCGATTAATTGACAATAAGATTATATGAACTATGAAACGGAGAAGAAAGATAAAAAGATAATTTATAATATTATACTCCATAATATTTTGCCATTTCTATGGAAAAATCAGGTGTGAAATTAAATAGCCCATATATATCAAATAACAAGGTAGTAAGATAGTTGATAATAGTAACAGTATATAAAAAGATAAGCAATAGTGATTGATAATAAGAAAGATAATTAGTTGGATAGAAATAAGTCCATAATATTTTGAAATTGCCATGGAAAAATCTGGTTCGAAATGAAGAGTCCACAGGGAAGATGAAACTGTTTTGTAAGGATAAATCGGTCGTTTAAAAGAGACGCACAACTTTGCAACGCATGAAACAAACCTTACGTATTAAGGAAACGGAAACTGTTGCGCCCGTTAATGTTCATCGCAACAACACCAACAACAAAAAACCCTTGAATATTCACGAAAAATGCGTACGCTTTGAAAAGGATTTTTGTTTATTTGGTACAGAAAGCGTTTGAAAATTAAAATATCATGCAATATATTACTGTGAGCTGAGCCACAGGGGAATGACAATGTCTAGAGGAAAAAATTGTGACAATTTCCGTGGAAAACTTACACGTTCATATTGCTATCGACGCCGTTACTTTTGATTATTTTGCTGCTACTTCGACTTAGCGTATGAGTTCCGTTAGCTTTCACCTGGAAGAAAACCGTAATAGAGCAACTAGGTGTGATGGATAATGCGGGTAGACCAAGAGAGTAACCAGGTGGGGATGAAAGATTTTGGCCACCAGCCTCTTTATTATACGAGGAAGTGCCTGATGGACTCACACGTCCTTTACAATAGCAGGCTATTTTGGTTATAGATGCTTCTCAATAAATAAGACCTCAAAATTTTATAATTACATAATATCCGCACATTTCCCTAGTATGGATTTAAATCCGTTTGCAGGGAATTGATTCAAAAGAACTCCCTTACCTCTTTGTTGGGGTTGAGCGTGTGAAGCGGAACTGCCAAGTTGATCATTCTATGTTCATCGGTTTCATTATCACAGCCATAACTCCATATAGCGGGTTTAACTACATGCTGGGAATGGTATAACGGAGCTGAAAAAGATGAAAATTCCAATTATTTAAGATAACATATTCTTCAGATACGAGCGACTGTATAAACAAGTTCATGCTTACCAGTATCTACAAGCCAGTCATCGGGATCTTGATGCACATGGAGATCTTTGCTTGTAAATAATTTAAAATACCCTTGCAAAACGAGAACTAATTCCTCTGCATCTCTTTCCTCAACAGTTAATCTCAATTCCTGCAGAAGAGCGAGAGAGAGAGAGAAATCAGAAATAAGAATAACTCATAATTTATTATAACGTAATAAATACAAATCATAATTATTCATCATTATAATTTATATGTATTCAGAAATAAATGAAAACCCGAGAAAAAATTGTATACAGTTGAATAAATGAAAAATTTTACATTCGGAATTCTACTCAAAAACCGCTGCAAATTATTGCACAGAGGTTTATTATTACTCTAGCTATTTTAGTTATTTTGGAAAATTATCCATTTGTAATAATTTCGAACTTTTTAAACGTTTCCACCTAACAGAATACGGGAATACTCATTATAGTAACTATGGTCATTTTAATTATTTTTATTTTTCTTAATTTTAAAATTAAAATTTTAATTATTTGTCTAAGGTACAGCTGACGATCTATAGAACCTGTAGAACGACTTTTATTGCCCTCGAATTATATCATCATGCTTAATTTCAGAAAAAATCTCCAAAATTCTACACAAAAGCGTCGATAACTTGCAAACTTTCAACACTATCGACCTCGCGAGAGTTTTTTCGATTCAATTTCCAACAATCTATATAAATTGATACCGATCACACCTTTGTCAAGAAATCCTCCGAAAATACCCTCATAATCAAGTTGGCAATTTGGCTAAAAAATTAAACCGTTCTCAAGCCAAAACTGATTATAGGTCAAAATTTCAATTATGTAGCTTTATAGTTTTGTCAGACAGATGGCTGACTGCAAACAGAATTTTTTCAATTCGACAGTCCGGTTTCACTTAGCTTGAAATTTAAAACATCAAATTTTGAGGGAGTTAGAAATTTTTCTCGTGAGCGATTACAATGGTTTATTATTGAATAATATACTAACATTCGATGTTAAACTCATCGAAAAGCTGACCTTAATAGGCGTCGATGGCAAAAACAAAATCACACTCGACAGCAGATGGTCTTCTTTTTCAACTTGGATCATACTTAGCTGTTCAATGTCCGCTACTGGTACAGGCTAAAATGACAAAAGAACCAGCTGAATAAGTGACCCATAACGTCGTATAATCGAATGCGGCTAAATGACACGTATATAATGCACGTTCAATTTAAATGGTCATGCAATTTTGATGGTGCACGGAAATGATGTAACATCGGAATTAAAATGCTACAGAATCAACTTTAAGCTGACCGGTGGCAATTTATAGCTCCGCGCCAATTTTTTATTCCCAAATACAACGGCAATCGATAAGAATCATCTATGTCAACCGATTCGTTAACAAAATAAATTATTTATCAAGACGCGGAAATTCCAAGCATTTCAGAAGTTTGTCTGGTATTAGATCATTTCCGTTGACGCATTTTTATGAGGCGTCGCTGTGAGATGTCAGTATAGCAGCAGAATTTATCACAGATTTCAATGCATTTATTTCATGCAAAAAGCATAAAACGGAACTTGGCGATAAAATGAAAAAAATCGTCAAGAATAGTAAGCAATTTTGGAATTCAAAGCAAAATCAAGAAAATTGCATAACTAGGGCTGGGAAATTACTGATGAATTGGACTGGAAAATTAGAATTAAAATAAAAATAATAGCAAAAGAGGCCCTATATAAATAAAAGGGACCATCTCAAAGAGTCAGCCTTGCATTAAATAATATAGCGTAAAAAAAGAAAAGAACGACAAAACCATTCAGCATTACATTTTTACAAACCATATTGCTTCTAAGTCCAGTGATTTGACTTATGCCCAACTTCGGGCTGACTAATATCACATTTTCGACGGTACTATCCTGTAAAAAGGAAAGAACAATAGTAATTAGTAGTTGAAGTTGAAGACCCTTGTGATGCCTAAAGAGGCGAAGTTGTTTAGGGAGAGATGGAAACTATGGAGAAAAAGTCACTGTATCAGTCTTCCTTTCAGGCATAGCGTTTTGAAACAAAGATATTTATTGAATTTTTCTCGACAAGATTCTGTCCCAACAACTTGACAAAGGAGCATAATATTGAAAATTGAAGGGAGAATGACAGGAGATATTTTACAGAATTTGAAGGGCTCGGAGAGAATCAAACTCAGATCAGACTGATCTCCAATGACAGCGGATTTGGGCAGGGTTACGAGAAGAGAATAGTCAAAACAAATTTTCGATTAAAACGCTGCAAGTGATTGTACAGTGGTTTATTATTCCTGTTATCATACGGCTATTATTTATGTATTATATTGGTTATTTGTGAAAGTTTTCACCAAGAAACAGAATGGTAGAAACAGAGAGTAGTTGGATTGGGATACAGGAATAAACAATTGTACAGGAATAAACCATTTTAATCACACAAGAAAAAAAAATTTCTCACCCCCTCTCCCCTAAATGTGGTGATTTACGTTTTGAGTCAAGTAGAATCCAAACGTCCGATACAAAAAATTCTGTCAGTCCACCGTCAAAAATCAATCTTGGTCTGACAATGGAGAAGACATTTTTCAACCAAATTGCTAGCTCAATTTAAAGGATATTTTTGAAGAGTTTTGAGGTGGAGGAAATTCGTTTTTTCCTAAGATTTTCCAACAACGGTGTATTTGGTATCAATTTCGATAGAGTTTTGGACGCTGAATCGACCATTGCGGAATCTATAGTAGCTATAGTAGCTTTAATAGTTCACAAGTTACTGCAGCTTTCGGGTCGAATTATCGATTCTCTTAAAATTACCAATCTGTTTTTTGGTGGGAACATCCACAAAATTTCAGAATAGTTACTATCACAAATGTCTGGCCTTCTTACATAATAATTAAGGAAAGGAATAATTAACCACTGTACAATCATTTGCAATTTTTTTTATTTTTTTTATTTTTTTATTTTTTTTTATAAGATATTTGAATTTTACATGCCTTGAAATGAAACAACAAACATCAAATTTGGAGGGGGATTGAAAAAAAAATTTTTGGGCGACTACAACATTTTGTTATCGAATAATAAACCGACAGGACAAGTCGAAAAAAGGACATCTATTAACCGTGGATTTGGTTGAAATTTGGCTCATACAGCCGCTAATAACAATTTTTTTATTCAAAAGCAAAGGGTGCTCAGAGAATCCAAAAAGTATACCGACCTCATCAAAACCTTCAACAAAAAAAAGTAGATAAGTGCAGAGCGAAACGGAAATACTTACGACGCTATTTGTAGGGAAGCATTTGGCTCCGTAACTTGGTAACTGGCTTATTATTGTCAGGTAGTACAGTTTGGCTTGCAATGCCGTAAGACATTTGTGACTCGACCCTGTCATCGTGTAATTCAGTTTCAACAAGTGAGTCAACACTTTCCGCAGTTCTTTTCTTTTCATCGTTTCGAGCAGAGATGTCGGAACGAATTTTTCCAGTCCGAAGTCTCTCCTGCAAATTTATCGAATCGATGTTACTATTGTCATATTGTATGAAAGAGAATGACGGTATATTTGACGTTTGAGGGTGAGCTCGCTGCCGATTCTGTGCTATTGTCTCGATGACGAACATTGACTTTTTAAAAAAAATGGCCGTCGCCCACCAACGGTATTTGACAGGATAATCTGTCAACCCCGAGGCTGTCTATTCGCTTGATATGGATGACATAGGCGCGGCTCGCATGCGCCTTATAATGCGATATGCGTCAGGACTTTTGAATAGCATTGACATCCAATACTATCATGGTAAAATTCATTTACAACGTGCTCGTTCTCGATTTCACGTCCTACGGCGGTGAGATTAAATAATATTACGTTGCATTCGCCGAAAATCAAATTTAGGAAATAGAATAAAACGTCGGCAGACAGTCAAACTTATCAAACGCTTATTAGCTCTATATTGACCGTATATCAACTAGCATTAGAGCAATACTCAAACAAAAGGCAAGTGAGCCGTTGATAAGGATTTTTTTTGGGTTGTGATATTATTTTCAAAGATGAAATTCTAGCTGACATTAGACCTGTTTCTCTTCTATTATATCATGTACTTGGGTCACATCATTTGGGTAAAATGTTCCATGGCCAATGACACGTAATGTTCCATGATGAGATTTTTTTTACAAATTGAGGCATTTCAATATGAATTTTAAAACAAAAAATAAAATTTCGACCCATTTTTAACGTTTTTCCCGTCCAGCGACCAATAATCGTTTAATTTTTCACAAGCTTTAGGAACTAGTTGACTTTTTCACATTTTGGTAGGTAAAAATTGCCCCTAGTTAGAGGAATAAGGCAAAAATATTTTCAAAACGAACCAATGTATTATCAATACTTACTCGACCGTTTTCACAGTGATTTTCGAAGGTTGAATATTATTTGCTAAGCAATGCTGGTGAATATGGAGCGCCGCCAACCGCAGTGCAACGTCATATTTTAACTCAGGGGCGTATCGCTCTTGCACAACGTCATTGCAGCACTGCAACCAAGCCGATCGATTTTAATGTGCAACAGAATTCTAGAATATTGTATAACATTCTTATCATACACATTATAAAACTGTCAGTATACAAATTACAAACAAATTTCAACCCTTAAGTTTTGGATTCGGTCAGCTTTCTATTTTTTACTCGACCACCAACACAGATTACACGCTAAAATTGTCAGATTGTCAATTGTCTAAAAATAATAAAATTGTCTAAAATTGTCAATTGACACAGATTGGAGTTAACTAATACCATGATAATATATTATATTCGGGTGATTTTTTCAATTGTAAAAAAAATCGCAGGTTCCAAAAAAAAACAACTTAGATTTCACCTCTATGGCCTCAAAAAAATTTTAAGGTGAGTTTTGAAATTGCTAACTTATAATTCTTAGGGGGATTCGAATTTTTGGTATAAATGAAGGGATTTTATCGAATACTCAGTTTTTCGATTTTCGGTTTTTGTGTTCCAAGTGAAAATTTACGGTCAAGGAAATACTCATAAGACCGTTTCCTATACTAAAATCTGTCGAGAATTTCACGTAGAATCAGCGGACAGTAAGCCCGTCGATAGATTCTCGTTATTAAACAATACCGAGCCAAACGTAAAAAAAAACGCGTTTTCGCAGTTTTTGAAACGTGAACAGTTTGCAAACGAACCGACATAATTACACTTTGACTATATCTACAGGTAAACGATAGCTCCGATTTTTCTTGGATTCGACCATAGTAAATCCTGGACCACTCGAAAGTTACAATATCAATAATTGGCTGATTTTTTTGAAAATAACCCAAAACACTATTGCTCTTCCGATGTTGTCATCGACAACAATTATGAATTTTCAACATCGATATTTTGAAACCTTGATGTTGCATCTCCAAGGGTAACAAACCTGGAGGTAGAAGTATTCAAAGGCGGCTAAATCTTTTTGCGCCAGATCGCAAGGGTCGCTTGGAACGAAAGCTACTCTGAATAAACATCTGAGATTGTGTGTTCCAGGACGGGACGCCACCTGGAAGTAAAATCCAATAGTATCATTTTATCTAAAGAGTTTTCAAATATCAATTACACAATAGAGTCCAAGGCGAGGTCTATCGTCTATTGTCGAGTCAGAGGTTATCAGCGCTATTAGCGGCAATGAATCAAACTAGAGATTATACGGCTCTAATGTAGTTGAAAGGTACCTAGTACTTTTTGTTTATTATTCAATAATAAAATTTGAGATCGCCCAAAATAAGATTTTTTTAACCCCCCTAAAAATTTGATGTTTTACATTTCAAGGCAAGTAGAATCTGAATATCCAATTAATTTCCAAAATAATTTGCAGCGCTTCTCTCATCTCTTCGCAGAAATGGCAGCATGGTGGTCAAGATCACTGAGTCAAGTGGAGAGTTTTGAGTTCGAATTAAGGGATGAGCAGAAATTCATATCTTTAGGCAGTCGCTTCACTTCAGTCGACACGGGATCGAGGAGGAGAAAGACCTGTCGAGTTTCTAACCGGCATAGTTTTGTTTTTATTATTTTATTCCGACATAAAGCGTGTAACTAAATTGGATTCTTATCTACATGTCGAAGCGAAAATTTATTTATCTCTATCCAGTCTCATGCTGAGGTTGCGGAATCCCATTTTACTAGAATAGGAGACAAAGAAGCAGTCACGAATTCCAGTAATGTAAATAAGTTATATTGTTAGATCGATTTTCGTTAGGCCATCACCAGTAACAGTTACAGTTGTAAGATTCGTTGTTGTTTTGTCGCATCGATCATTCTTCGCTGTTGAGATTGAGGGGAGAAAAACATGGCGACTTGCTCTTGGGGGCCCTGGATACCTTGTAATGGTGCTACAAAGCCCTGATGATGCCCGAAGGGGCGAAAGTGCTTGGCAAGCTAATAAAAAACAGGAAAGCAAGTCGCCAAGTTTTTCTCCCCCTCAATCCAACAGCAGAGTAGTAACATTGTTACAAGTGGTGGCCTAAACGGCAAAATGGTTCTAAAATATAACTAATTTTTATCAGTGGAATTCGCGGCAACTTCTTCGTCAACTATTCGTGTCCGTTTTTCAATTATTTTCAATGATGATTTAACAATTTAGGTTTCAAGCGAACAATTTACCTACCTAGTTAGTAACAAAGCTATCAACATCCGGTATTGCTGCCAACTCGACAATATAACCCTCGCCTTAAATTCTCATTCTCACAAGGCTCAGTAGAAATCTATGATTATTTCACTGCATGAATGCATCGAAATATGAACCAATTTACCCTAGAAAGAGTATGCTGTGGGTTAAGCAAGGTGAGCTTGTTCCGTCGGAGCGTTTTCACTTGTTCTAAAACAAGAGCAAAATGGCTCGTCTCTTTGAGGCAAAGCTTGTTCAGAAGGGAGCTGAGAACGTCGCCGACTGTCGTATTGGCGTCATACTTGAACGATTTGGTTTGGCCGTTTTCGAGGAAAACTTTCAACACGTTGGGGAGCATCGTCCCTGAGCCCCAGTCGCCTCCGCTGAGAGTGCATCCCTAGAAATATCGAATAGGTTGACTGAAGTTATATTGGATGCTCAAGTGGTATTTGCTTGAGAAGACAGAGATGAAACGAGTACAGATCAATCGAGCTGATTGTTTGATTACGGAGTTCCAATATTAATCAGTGCGATTGCTTTTGGGATGAAATCGCTATCGTTCATCACTTGCAGTCTAGGTTAATTGAACCAAACTTTCTTGGAGCTTAAAATGGCGGTAAAATAAAATAATTATCGTACTAAAAAAATTTAAAAAAAAAACAATTAGGCCAAACATGTTTTTATCTAATTACCCAATTTCGAGGTAGTTTACTGAGTAAATCGCAAAATGATTTTATTAATGGTAAAAAATTTGGGTCTTTTTCACCCAATGTGTGTGTTTTGCCACTGGCAATTTTTCCATCATCCAATAAATTTATCCACCTCTTCAATCAATCTCCTCAGCAGTTCTCTAATACATAACAAATGCTTCACGCTGAAGGATCTTGGAATCCTCTGCATTACCAGAGGCGAAAAAAGGTATCAACAATTACTCTCCAGACAACTAGCTATTTGTCATGCTTGTTTGTTGGCTACAATGTTATGCAAAATATATTAACAACGAACCAGTGAGCGCCTGCCAAGGAGATCATACTTTATATGTAAACGGATCATAGTGTGAAGCTCCGCTACAGAGATGGTGCCACTGTCGGTGTTATTCTGTGGTCAGGCTCATCATTATTGATGCAGGAAAATTTGCCTGAAGTAGGCAATTTCTGAGTTGGTACCTACACACATTCGAACTTATTTCCAAAGAAAAAAACCCCCATTGGACTGGGTCGAAAATTTCCCTTGGCCTTAAAACCGGTTTATAGACTTTTTTACTCTCTCTTTTCAAACTGAAAATTTTTGGAACAAGTCATTGGGGTCGGTCCATGTCCATAGAGGCTATTGAAATACCCCATCACGCCAATATATGATTTAGTTGAAATTTGAGTTGAGATGACAAAAATGGCTTCAGTTTTGTAGGCGGTTGGAATCAACATTGAGCCACCAGAGTGCCAGGGAATCTTATAGGCATTAACTTTTGGGCCTTGCGCAGTCCCAACAATCAATGCTTTTTGCCATTTGAAATATCTTACCAAAACATCAAACCTACTTTTCCTTTTCCTTCAAAACCTTCTCACTCGAGTAAATTATGTTGTACAATCGTACAATTCCAAGTAAACATTTCTATTTGTGAAATTGTATGAACAGCTGTTTCTTCGCTGATCGAGATAGAGCACATGAGCCACAAGAATCGGCCACATAGAACAAAGATTCGGCGACAGTTGTGGCTATTCAAAAATCCAATGGTTTGCTTAGTAGCGCTGACCACAGATTAACCAATGTCATACAGGCGCGTTCTTTCCCTTTGAAAATCGCAGCACACGAAAACGTGAGGGGAAACCACAAAACGATAAATCGGGGAATGAAAGCAAGGAAAAAATTTGTTTTCCTTTGGTAAATCGTGGCGCGCTCGGAGAGGAAAATGAAAGAGGATTTATGATGGGATGAAATGTGAAGGGAAAACTTGTAGGATTTTGCGCCAGATAAGATGATTTTGCAAGCGAAGGCGTGGTGCGTTAAATTTGAAAGTGAAAAAACTTCTGTGCATGGAGAAAAAATAAATTTCATTAGAACAGCTTTAATGAACTGTCATTCGAGATGATCAAGGGAGCGTCCTAGAGATTCTGAGTAAGGAACAGTGTCCTTAGTTACGTCTGGTTCAGACAAATACAAACAAATAAAATAATCTCCTGGCGAACCCCTTCCTCTTTAATTTTGTATGATATATCGCTCAAGCACAAATTACAGCATAGATTCAGCAAATCATCCCTCGAATCAATCACTGATTTGCTAGGTGCTAACGTCCACTAATGCGAATATTTTTGAAAGGAAATCATTCCATACCGCCAATCAGAAGGAAACGCACTTGTATGGCCAAATGGTGGAGTGGAACTTAATTTTCTTTTTTCCACGACCAGTTGATCCTAAAATACCACAAGGCTGATCTAGATAGCTGGGTGTATCAGCCGAAAGAAAATCCTAAGACGTCAGGCGGTTCTCACAATCAGAACTACAAAAGGAATACTTTACTCACCGGGAATAAAGGGGAACCATTGACGACGACGCCTTCAGCGAACCTTACTCTGGACGGGTTCGATTTCAGCTTAGCCTTCTTGGCGGAGCTGAGAATTGCCGATTTTCTCGAAGACTAGAACAAAAGAGAGAATTTTTCAGCCACTGTGATCAGAATTAGTCAATGTAGTCGCATTTCAATAAAATATATCGTACATTGGTGAGAATGGGCTGGCAGACCACAAGTTCAACGCTAGTCTTGGACGCCCTGACCAGTTGAATCACGTGATCGCGAGGTGCACAGCTGACGTCTTCAGCGTTCACTTCGAGGATGTGGTCACCGGGGAGGAGCTTTCCGTCAGAAGGCCCTCCATCAGTGACAAACCTGTGCGAATTAGAAAAGCTTCGCATTAGGGCAGCTTCATAGTTTGCCTTAGTCAAATATTAGAATTCTTGGTTCATAGGAGACTTTCACAAGAATATGAGCATAATGATTAAATTGAAAGCCGTCAACTGGTTGACCAGCAAATCAGCTGAGCTTTTGAATCAGCTGAGACTGCCTTTTTGACTCTGGGGTATAGTGACACACCCAAGTCTTCTCCCCAGTCACGATTGAGTCAAGGAATGCAAATTCGTGATGCATAGTTAGGAACTTGATGTCTGACCGAATCTCGCATCGGAGGGAACAGAACTGACAGACCGTCGCTTATTTTGACCATTACCAACTCCTCTACAAGCAGGTATGCCACTCATAACGAAAAAAAATTCCCTGTGTCCTTCAGGGGACTTGTAACCTTACTTTCTGGATATCCCTCGTTGTCGGACTGTTAGGTCATGGCTAGTTTTTGGTTTATTATTCAATAATAAACTATTGTCGCTCAGGAAAAAAATTCTAACCCCCTCAAAACTGAACGTTTTACGTTTCAAGGCGTGTAGAATCCAAATATGCAATAAAAATGAATATGTCCGTCAGCCGTCAACATTTTTCTGAGGAAAGTATTATGGCCAAATTCGTGAAATTTTCAATAAAAATCATTTATGGTTTGGGAATGGCTCAATATTTAAACCGAACCGCTAGCTCAATTTTAGGGGATTTTGGGGGTTTCAACGGTGGGATCGTATTTTCCCAGGTTTTTGAAACATTGGTGCGTTCGATATCAATTTATGTAGATTTTTTGACGCTGAATCGAATTGGGAGTCAATAGTTTCACAATGATTCTCGAGTTATCGCAGTTTTTATGAAAAAATCGAGCTTTTCAGAAATGTGGCATAGAGGAGGCATAGGGCTAGACTTGTGACTAGAGATTGTTTGAGCTATGAAAATCGTTCTATACTCGTTGGAAAGCTTGTCAAACACTCTATTCAGCTCTGCTGTATCGTTTGGAAATTAATTGTACTTTTAATAAAGTAAATGGGAAAAATAAAATTATTTTGAATTACGATAGTTACCAAGGACTTCGCCTTTATTTACCGATGTTTTTGTCGGTGGAAACGTCCACAAGCGTTTGTGTTACTTAGCATGCGGCTAGTCTAGCCATATCATGATGGAAAGAAAGTTAAGGGGAGAACTCCAGTCAAAAATGAAAAAAAATGATTTTTTTTTTTATTATTTCATTTGAACTATAATATTGTAGTGAACATTTTCCCAAAATTTTGGAGCATTCTGACTAGTTGAAGTGCCCAAAAAAAATCAAAATCAATACGCGCCCGCATCGTAGGAAGGCTCTAGTTCGGCAGCTGCAAGCTCCATCCTCCTTGTTTTCGTCTAATAAATTATTCCCTTTCATCAATCAGGAGAAAATCGATATCAAGTAGATATTATTGGAATCGATATAAATAATTGAGAATAAGATCAGCTGCTCGTTGGGAATGACAAGCAGATTCCGCCGGCGCGGACGATAGGTTAGAGGGGAATGATAGTCTGACTTTCAAAACGCTCTCCTGAAAAGTTACGTTTTTCAAATTCCGGTACACTTTTTGTCCAAACCACTGGGCCGATTTGAATGATTTTTTTTTAATAATGTTCGTTTTTATTTGTTCTTTAAAACGCTGGAACCAGATTTTTGATTTAAGGTGCGTGCGTTCGTGGAAAAATCGGCAGCCGTGCGAATTTCGCAAATATTTGATCCGCGTACGCCATACCGCTCCAGATCAAAATAAAAAAAATCGGTTTCCAGCGTTTTGTAGTAAATTTACCGCTGAATAAGATAAAAAAAAAATTATTTGAATCAGGCGAGCGGTTACAGAGGAAAGTGTACCAATAGGCTTAAAACCTAGCAAAATAAGGTACAACTTCGACAAGCTGTACCACAGCATCTATCGAAGCTAATCCATTTTTTCTTGTTTCCCCCTTTTCTCTCATAGAGTTGATCGAGTTAGTTAGAAATTTCAGAATTTTAGGACTGATATCTGACGAGCAGTGATCGTGTAATGACAAAAAACGCTATTTCGCGCGCGCTCGCCGTTCCGCCTGGAGTTCTCCCCTTAAAACTAACCACTGCACAATCATTTGCAGCGTTTTCAGTGACAAATTTGTATCAACGTTGCGGCCTTTGAATGATTTTCTCGATTTTTAATCGGTTATATTGTCTGTCGACTCAAACAGTGATCTACTTACGTACACCACTGGTTTTTACATGGCTTCGAATTATATTTAAGGCGAGCTTAAATGTGTAAGCTGATTTTTTTCAATACTCCCAGACAGCGTGTGATTGACGTCGGATGGCGTGTGAATCAATTCGCTGTCCTAGGTCAAATGGCACTTAACGTACAGGAATTCCCATTGCCGGGTGGCGTCGCCCTAGCTCTGTCATTTGTGACCCCTCCGATCGGCAAGTCTGACTCACGGCTTTTAACGCGACATACACAACATCCTTCCATTACAGTTACAAGTTGCTTGAAGAATCCAAGGACAGACGGCGGGCGAATAAAGGCGACGAGCTCGAAGCTCGGGTTCATTTGAATATAATTCTTGCTTGAGAAATAAGGCGAACGGATTTACAAGGATTTTTCTTCTCTTTTAAAATCAATTGATTGATTTTTTAATATATATAATTCCAAATTTTAATGGATTTTAACTTGTAAAAATTATGAACGAATTTTTTATATATAATTCCACGTTTTAACGGATTGTAACTGGTAAAAATTACTGTTTTTTTTTTTTTTTCAGGAAATTTTTCCAAGAAGTGACAACTGGGGACATATTAAAGAATTCGCGTAGGGAATCGCACAAGAAAATATCCACGGAAAACTCCTTAATAAAGTTTTTTTTTTTTTTTTTTTTTTTTTTTTTTAACCGAAGAATCTTTAATAAAGGAAAACAAAAATGGACTCGCTGAACAATCTCGATTAATGGAGTCAAATATAATCCGCTGTAACTTTTTGATTTTGTAAAGCTACTCTTGCTACCATAACTAATTTGTGTCAGCATTTGCAATACATTAGAGATCATTTTGGCTTATATACGTTGAGAACGGCGCATCCAGAGCTACGAAAGCCGATGTGATGCTCTGAAATTCGATATACCTCTGCATCATATTGATATAATAGCACAAGAAGGCAAAAGCGCTCGGAAAATATTCAAGAGATAAGGTCGCTACTTACCACCATCCTCACACTCAGGAGATCTCGAATTTCAGATCGTAATTTAGTCATACTTAACAGTGTTATTCTCTATTTTCTAAATTAAATCCAAGCATATACATAATTATAGACTAAATTATTTTGTCGCCTCCCATTTTAGGCTTTCACGACAATTTTTTCACACGTTTACACATTTTTCCTTCATCTTTCAGTTCTCAGGTCTGTATTCAACAAATTCAAGCGCTTTCGCCGCAACGGGCCTCTTCGGGATATTCGCGTGGAATAACAATTTCTATCCCCCTGCCGTATTTGGTTGTTTGCGATTCCAAAATAGCTAACGCTCGACAAAGAGGATATTTTTGGTTTATTTTCAATAATAAACCATTGTGGCCACTGACGAAGAAATTGCTGTCCCTCAAAGTTTCAAGACATGTAGAATCTGAATATCTGATAACAAATTTTTGTCCGTACGCCCTTAACAATTTTCTGATGCAACTATAACGGGTAAATTCTTGAAATTGTCACCAAAAATCATTATTTCCCTGACAATGACTCAGATCCTTACTCCAACCGCTATTTCCATTTTTAGGGTATTGTTGAGGGGTTTCAAAGGTGAGGGATTCGCATTCTCAAAGGTTTCCGAAACACGAGCGTGTTTATATTGAGTTTTTTTTACACTGAATCGAATGAGAACATAACGGAGTCGATAGCTTCAATGATTCTTGAGTTATCGAAGCTTTTATCTGAAAAAATCGACACTTTGAGATATCTGGCGAGGCAAGAATTTGTAGAGCTATAAAAACTATTGTCCACTCGTTGGGATGTTCGTTAACACTTCAAGCTGTATGGTTAGGCATTTTTTTAAACTGAAAATTAAGTAATAAAGAAAAATAAAAAAATTTTCAATGACAATATTTGCTATAGGTTTTTCCGATATAGTGGCCAATCTTCCGTTAGGTGAACGCTCGCAAACGTTAGGGGGAGTTACTATTAGATGTGTATTCCCCTGAATCATAATTTATTAAAGCTATGGAATAATAAACCAAGGTACAATCGTTCGTAGTTTTTTTCCTATGATTAAGAATTTATTTAAGAACCTTTTATTTATTCAAGAATTTTATTTAAGAACCCAGCGGCTCAAAGTTCTACCTCACGATGACGGGACGTTCAGAACCTGCGACGAAACCGAACCCCATATCGGGGTGACGAGTGAGGTTGACATGGCGTGGTTGAGGGGGCTCTTCGCCCCAATCCAGCACCGGCTCCTCGTAGGTCGTCGTTTTGTTGATATGGCTTTAAAAAAAAAAAAAACGAAAAATGGGTTAATTTCGATTTTAGAGACTTAAAACGTAAACAAGGTAAAAACGAGAGGAAAATCTCTTTTGCTGTAGCTGGGTTTATATTATAGTTTATTTTTTATTTGTCAATAAAAATTTACAAAAGGTGGTTTCCTCTTGAATGTGTCTGAACCCTTGAAAAATATGTAATTAATGGTATACAATTTGAATACGTTATTAATAGCTCTTTTTCAGTACAAAACCTCTTGATTCCAAAATTACTAGGGAAAACAGAAGATTCTTAGAATAATATTTTAATATTAATTTTATTAACTTCAAATTTTATAACCTCGGCGATCAAAGGGCTATAAAAAAATTGGATTTTCCTAACGATGAATTCATCCCTCTTCGACTTATATGGGTCGAAATTTAGCTCAAATTACCCCAGTTCCTCAATCAATAGAAAATCATGGACTTCCTCTTCAAGCTTCGCCAAAAACTCGTCGGATTTCTCATTCCTGCACATTTCGTTCATAGGATTTGATAATCTACAGTATGCTGTAGTAAAATTTTCACGTCTCGAGGGAATTTTTCGAGTAAATTGTACAAAAAACTGCGAAAAAAGGGATACGAAAAAATTCGGCGTAAAATCCACATCCAAGGAAAATCAATAGACCAAAGTAGAAGTTGACTTTTATTATATCATAATATATTTATTTACGGAAGACGGAGTTTCTCTAATAATTCTTCACCTCGATTCCGTTCAAACCATTGCTAAAAATCTATCTATAGAAAAGAGAAATGCGATAAATCGATTCAGCATGGGAGAAATAATTTTCCTAGAACGTGGAAATCTAAATGCTGACGTTCGGAATCGAGCGGGCGAAAGAAAGCCGGGGATCAAATACGGCGAAAACACTTACTTGATGAAATAAGTTTTCCCATTTGGGTCGAGGGCCTCTTCCCATCCGTAGGGAAGGCTTCTGCCGACTTCCTTGTTCCAGACTTCGACCGGAGGAATCCACGAGCACGTTCCCGTCGATTCACTGCAACAGAGCGAAAAAAAGCCTTTACATGACCTGTGCTATGAATTTAGATACAAACAGTAGACACAGTTTTGTATAAAACGTGGTAATTGCTCGAGAAAAAATGCTGCAAATGATTGTACAGTGTATTATTATTTCCTAGCTTCAATTATAATAAAATAAAACCATCCACTTGAAATAATAACAATTCTGACAATTCGAGAATATTTCTACTCAACTATATATTGATACCTAGACAGGCAAACTCCTTGGTGAAAATCGTAACTTTAAGTATATATTATATATTTTTAATTATTTAATTAAATTCGAATTATCACCTAACGATATAGATGAGTGTTTGTGGAGCATTGAAACGAGTATAGAACTATTTTACAGCTCCACAAACATTTAGCATTTTGCCAAATATCACAAAATGTCAAAAATATATCACAAAAAAAAACTGTGAGGAATTTCAGAGATTTTGAGGTATTTGGCAAAATGCTAAATTTTCTTCGTTCGTGGTGCCGTTGGTGCAAAAAATGAAAAAAAATTATAAACGACCTATAAGCGCGTAATTGAAGGAATCAATTTTTATCTTACATCAATATTAACTTTTGCCAAATTCTTCATCCTCACTTTTTAACCATTTAGGTACAGTTGTGAGATGAAAAGGGACAAAAATAACAACTCGTTCTTCACGAATATTCGTATACTACGCGCTTTCGCCACTTATCGGTAAAAATCTATTAAAAAATATTTTTTCATAAATTAATTCAACAACTTTGAACGTTTTTCCAAATCAATGCTCCTCTAAAGCCACGTGATTGTAACTTGCACGAAAAAATAATAATCAAAAATTATTCTCTCATATAGAATACTTTATTCGGCGTTGAATACACGTAGAGAGAAAATAAATTTACATAGCTAAAGACTCATGCTCGAAAAACTCTGGAAAATTGATAGTTTTCCTTATAAACGTACAATTCGGGAGGCTTCATAAATATTCATCAACTCATCCCGCATATATTTTATGGTCAACTCAGATTTGGAGTTGATAGAAACGGTCGTTTCATCCTACGCGATTTCCGTAGGAGGAAGACACAGTCAACAGAGGAACTCCGTAACGAGTTTTTTTATCAGAGGTTTTCAACAGCGTACGTTCTGAAATTCGATGGAATATTCGTAGAAAAAATAAAACGCAATGTTTCAAATAGTCCTTACTTCGAAGACGATTCAGGGTCGTTTATAGATAAATTCGAGATAAATACTAGAGCTAGCGCGACCAAATAGTTATAGTCCAAATAGTCCCAGCAGACGTTCGGGCGGGTATATATTATATAGTATATAGTATAGGTATAGGTAGGTAGTAGTAGTAGTTAATTATTTGTGTATGGAGAGTGGGAATCTATAGGTATTTTTATAGTAGGTAGTACGATTTCAATGGGCGGTTACAATGGTTTATTATTGAATAATAAACCAAAAATAATTACACTTTCCAAGTTGGAATTTCGAGTATATAAAAAACTGGACGCGAAGGCATTTCGACCGACTCGTCCCTGCCGGTAGTTTATGTCATAGTTATAAACAGTATCATAAGTAAGTTCCCCCAGGCTACTGGTAAATTTATCGGCGTAACCGGACAACGAGCTGCAGTCCACCGAGGGATGATATATCGGCTTGCGATGACGTTCAACAGCGCTTCGCAGGACGCTCGACGCGGTCAATTTGCCGTTTAATTGCTTTAGCTGCTTCGCAGGCCGGACAAACGAGGAGGACGCCTCTGCACGTCATAACTGGAGTATCTACGCGGTAAGAGCCGATTAGCGACTGAGCCGGCCGTGTCACGTGTCAACGAGATCCCATCAATAGAGTGCGATGTAGTTATCGGCGATTTTAACACTCGAAACTCACCGCGGTATAAAATCTGGGACAAAAAATTGAGCCGGCGAATAACGAGCGAGTTTTCGAAGAGATCGAGGAAAATGAAGGATATTAGAAGAATATAGACCAATTTATAGCCTCAAAATGCTAGTGATATCGGGAGTATCTATTGTGGTTAGGGGGAGAAAAAATCCTCCATATTTCCTCTCCACTTTCGCCCATTTTTGGTTTATTATTATAAACATCATTGTTCGTTGTTGGGGTTGAGGGGGAGAAAACCACGGCGACCTGTTCTCCTGTTTTTTATTGCTGGCCTGCCAAAAAAAAAAAAAAACCATCATTGTGATCGCTCAAGAAATAAATTTCCTAACCCCCTTCAAAATTTGATGTTTACGTTTCAAGGCATGTAAAATCAGAATATCCAATGAAAAAATTTCTGTCCGTCCGCTGTCAACACTTTTCCAACCCAACGATAGTAGCAACATTCTTGAAATTTTCATCAAAAATCAATCTCGGCCTCACAACGGCCCAATTCTTGAATCACGTCGCGAGAGGTATACGATTAATTAAGGAGATGGTTGGAAGGATTTGAATGATAAAAATAGGGTATGCTTAAAATTTAAGGTCATCGGCTGAAAAAATGGCCGAATTTCGATCTCGAAAATTTAAAAAAAATTCGAAATGTATGAAAAAACGATGTTTTGGCGAAGTTTTAAGATCGCGGAATTTTTTCTATCGGGAGCTCTAGCGGTTTAAATATTGATTTTCGTCACACCATGTGCATTACAGATATGTCGTGCGGGAAATTCTAAACATTTTCGTCATTCGGATCGATCGGATCGGACTCACCTCCGCGAAGCTATAGCGATTCAAAGTCGGAACTTTGAAAGTTCGTTTTAAAAAACTCTCATGGATGGAGCAAAATTGCGAAAGATAAATTTTTTTTGATAATATATTCGTCAATTAAATTGAAACTCCTGACCCCATTTGTTTCCTTTTTTTTATTTTCGAATTAGATTTCTCTAGAGGAACGTTTATGAAAAATTTTGACGTTTTCTGAAACTACGTTTTTCCGCAGTTGATCGCGATTTTCTCGAAAAATTCTCACATGGTGATAAGATTTTATGAGCGCATTTCGTTCATGGTTAAATTCTTTAAACGGAAAAGTACAAGAATTTGTTCGTAGGTTGATTTTAGTCGGAGCTAGAGCGGCTCGAAGCGAAAGTTGAAAAACATACAAGTAATATAATACTAAAAATTGTAGTCGAATTTCCGCCGTTTTGACGTCAAATTCAGATTCAGCGTTAAATTTCCTATAAGAATACCTTTCAAATTCGCCTGAAAAAGAAAATTTAATTTTTCACCCTTACCGCTGCCAGCGGAGCTCGACACACTCGATTTACGGAAAATAATTTCTCTGGCTCTGTTTAAAATTTTTTCACCAATATTTTTGCTATGTACGTGTGTAAGGCATCCAAATGAACACTCCTGCATAATAAAACAATTGATTCAGATGAATTTTAATCCCGAAAATCACAGTTAAAGTCCGATTTTCGAGCTTTCAAAAACTGATTTTTTTGAACCCCTTGCTGATTTTTCCGTGAATTGAAAAAAATCACAAAAATACATCTTGGTAAGATCTAACTTTCCTGAAAATTTCAGATTTTTACACCCATTGAGAGAGGAGTAAAAAATCGTTAACTGATCGATTTAAAAAAATCGCAGGGGTCCCCCTTGGATTTTTCGTGAAAACTTTTTTGGTTTCGATTTTGCTGAAATTCAGCATAATGATAGTTGATGATGTGTATATCAATAATATATGCTTCATTCTTAGTTTATTTTGCACTAAATGGACGAAAAGAATGTTTGAAGTTGAAAAATGTGATCTTTTTGTGTATAGTTTACTAATATTGTTGAATAACGCATAAACGGTTGAAAAATGGATAGGTACATTACATGGGGAAAATGTGGACAGTTAAATTACCTATCTTTTGGTATATTCAAACATCTGAATAGACGACTTTTTGTTCGAGTTATCCACAGAATTTGATATAAAATAAACCTGTGTTAAAAAAATAAAAATAAAATCAGAATTGTCCCCCTCTAGAATATCTCTATGAGAAGCGATTTAATTATTAAAATTATTCTGATAAAAATGTATTTCTATTCATATTCCGAAAAAAAAGGAATTTTTTGGAGCGTATCGTGCGAGCAATATTCGTATAATAGTTGTGACACTTTCCACTTCGAAGCTTCCATCGATCATTTTTTTTGTCTTAATGAAAAATTTTCCTGCGGAATTCATCGCTTTTACAATTTTTCCATTTTTTGACGATTTTCTTGATTTTTGGCGAGATTAATTAATAGTCTACGCATTTTTTTCACGTTTCTTTTCCATTGCGGTTTTATGAGCCCAAGGCTACTAAAATTCAACAATTGAGAAGGAATTTCCATAAATCGATCGCAATTATTCGAAAAAGGCGGTACATCTCGAAGTAATCGGTTCAATCGGCCTCTTCGCAACAGTATTCGCCACTTCACCGACGAGAATGCTCGTTAAGATTATTTTCCGGCCTCCGCGGGGAAAAAGCCGGGCAGACGTTGAAATTTCTCCGTTAAAAGCGAATTAGGTCATTCGAACGGCCGTCGTATCTTTCATTTATTAGCAAAAGGGCGATCCCTTCGTCCTCACTTTTCTGTCTTCCGATTGGTTGGCGTTTCGTTTGGTCTAATAAGGGACCAAAGGACGGTGTATCGATTGGGTACGAAAACTCATAGTGAGGTTACTTCATCTTACGATTCGTGAAGTTTCTCGTCATTCAATCATGAAGGTGGACGATCAATCGGAAATAAGAATTTTTCATGAGCCAAGCCCGAACGTCGTTGTCGAATTCGTGAGACGCCTAAGTCGTTTTTGTTTTCGCTTTTTATTCAGCAATATACTTTTTGTAGTATTTTGAAAAAATCAAATATCTAAATCACTCTATTAAATCACTAAATTGAACGTCCTTAAATCAAAATCGTCGAACCAGGTCCCCATTTTTCCAAGCAGTGCTCAAAACTCGGCAATTTTTTTTCGCCGATTAATTGCCAGCGATATCGGCAATATTTTTGTTTTTCGAAAACCGACAATAATTGCTAGAAATTAATTGCCGATAATTATCGCCCTGGACTGCTTCTTTTCTTTTAAAGATATATTGTTTTCTTGAAGCTTTAGCTGGAAGGTAGAAGAAGAAAGGTAACAAATCAGTTCCGATTTCTACTTTTAATCCACAACTGCTCCAATTCCAGCATTCAATTGACCGAAAAGTTGAATAATTAAACCGAAAAATAATTTATAGACAAAAAAAAAATGAAATTTTCGGTTCAGGAAGGTATTTCACTCACAATTATCGGTATTCTATGATTTTTGTAAGTTTCCTTAAATGTGTTGGAAGTTTGAAAATTGGCTCCGCGACAAAGAACAATTTCAAAATAAAAACCGCTAGGAAATTTAATGTATCAAAAATATCTCACGGATTAAGACGTCCGCGGATTTATTCTAATTTTAGAAGTCCTATGGCCAAGCGTAAAAAAAATCATTTTTTGAAACGCGAATAATATAATTAACTGACAATCTGTCGATTCTTCAAATTGATTTTTTAAATTTATTTACTATTTTTCAAATATGCATTTTCATTAATGTAGTTTTTCATTTTTTATTGTTTTTATATTGATTTATTCATTATTCCATCGGAAACAAACATAAATACAGTTGTTAATATATTTCTTATAATTTGTTTAGTTTTACTAATTATTTGTATTTTTTTTTATTATTCATTACATCAATCTTTTTTATTGTTCCCCGATTATATAATTTGATACATCGATATTTTCCCCACGATGCCCTATCGCAGAAGATTGTGGAAGACAAGCTTTTAAAACCAATTATCTGTTAAAATGGCTCGAAAAATCATTGGCAATTCAGCTTCATTCAAAGCAATAATAAATTGAGGTGATCAAATTTTTTTTGAGGAAATAATTTCCCAAGCATGGACATGATGTTTGGGAAATTGTTTTTGAGGAAATAATTTCCCAAGCATGGACATGATGTTTGGTCGATTTTTATTTTATGATACGTGAATTCTCTGTTACAGCAATAATATCCCTGAATAATTGCTCGTCAAGATGGGGCTTAAATCCAGAACAAAGGAGGGAGGAAAATTTTTGGAAACTTGCAAGACTCAATTCATTGCACGAACTGATCACTGAGCGAAAGTATAAATCGAATTAATCAACGATCGTACTGCAAATCTCGCAGTTCGGTGAAACTTAAGAAAATACGAACTTACGTCCGAGTCGTTCGTAAATACGGATATAGCGAACTATTTAACCGGCGAGTACCATATTGACACGAAACTTGCGAAGCGAGGTGAACTTTACACCGAAAAGTTGTCTCAGGTGGGAAAGTTTTTCTGAGATATTACTAGTTCGAATAAAGTTGTAAGTGAGAGTTGGGAGTGCAAAAAGAAAATCGACCTCTAGAAACAGGCGGAGAAAAGTTGCAAGTCTATATCGCACAGTTGTTGATGTTTTGAGCGTTCACGAAAACTGGAACTGTTGCTTACAAAAACCTCACCTTAAGCTCAAGTAGAAAGGAACGTTTTGAAACGACGAAAAACCGGAGTCTATTCTTATTCTCTTCCGAATCTTCGGTACAATATTCGATGATAAATCATCAGCTTCAAAAATAATTTAACGTTTAGATAATAGGTGTATTTTTGGTTATACTTGTCCGAGAATCATATATTATTACTGCGTGGTTTAAAATGAACGAAACTCAATTAAATTTTCAGAGAAATTGCCCGAAATTTTGCAAAATCAGCCGTTTCCGGATTTCGGATAACACAAAGTACTTCCGAGATAGTACCGTTCAAAGTTTTTTCTTTTTCGAATTTTCAAGGCTATAAGAGTGAATATTTTTAAACGATTGTGGTTTTGAAATGTTCATTATGGCGAGCAGACGATGCTTGATTTTAAGTATATTGGGTCACACACCGTACCTCCACGTTATGAATTTTTTCACGATTTCGCTCGTGCGTATTTTGTATTTTGATTTTTACAAGCCGCAAAACTCAATATATTTGAAAGTTTGAGGTCTTAAAATGTTTGGGACGGCGATTGAATGAAGTTTGATTCTAATCACGTAGGTCCTTAGTAACTAGCAAGACCAATAACTTATGAACGGTTGTGAATTAGGAAGGTCGTCTGAAAAAAGTAAATCTATCGAAAACGAATCTTTAGATGTAATCGAAAATATATAATGATGGTTCGTTTACGAAATATTCGCGTTTCCAAAAATATAATTCGATTTCGATATCAAACAATATTTAGAAAACGAGACGAAATCAGCGGGATTTCAATTTTTCAACAGATTGTTGGGTTAATTTCCAAGAGAACGTTTTCGGGTCGATTCGATGGTCGATTTTGTCGGAACCAGCCAAAATGAAATCATTTTCGGCGAAAATTGGTTAAACGCATCCGTTGCATTATTCAGCCGTTGATGTTACGAAAACGAGCGAAATCCGTGCGGTCAAGACAGGCAGAAAGCTAAAATAATTTTAAATATCGCCCCAATATTAAATATTGATCGCAGCGTTCATTTTTTCGAAACATTCTGCGGTTTCCCATTCATGAAAATGAAGCTTCGGTTCATCCCGAATCGAAAGGTCACGCGGAATAATAGTCGTGAAGCTTCAAGGACGGTATCGTCTATAGAAAGCCGGTTGATTAATTGGAGATGGGACGAATTATTATTGGAACGGTGCCCACCGTTCTCTTGTATTGCGTTTGACAAACGGTTTAATTAGTGAGGTCGGTGGCTACTGGTTGAATGGATGTTGAGCTTTGGTGGCCTCGAGATTAGAGACGAACAGAACGGAGGACAAGGGCGCAGTTGTGACGCCATAGGTGCCTTTGCGATTGACGCGGCGGCGATAAATTGCAGAACGGGAATAAAACGGAGACGGTGTCGTTGGCCGCACGTTAGGTATATTTATCGTCGTTGGTTTATTTACACTCAATAAACCAACAAGGGGTTGAGGCAAAATTAGGTAAAACTTATTGAAATCGAAGCGATCGACGATTATGTTTATATGACTGTGCGGTGAAGTTGCAAATTTTTGATTAATTATTCATTAACCAACCATTGAAATCACCCAAAAAAATGTTTTTCTAACCCTCCTCAAAATTTGATTTTTTTACGTTTCAAGGTAAACCGATTATCGAAAAAATGCAGAATAATCTTTTCCCTCATTGTAGTATCCGAGGATCGGGCAACATTTTTTCTCACAACAGCAATAATTATCCACCAAGAATAGAATCATCATAAAAATAAAATCATCAAAAAAATAAAAATAAAATAAAATAATAATCAAAAAATAAAAATAATAAAATAAAATAAATAAAATAATCAAAAAAAAATAATAATAATAATTTAAAAAATCAGAAAATCATCATAAAAATCAAATCATCACAAAAAAACACCAAAAAAATCATCATAAAAATAAAATCATTTCTACAAGATTATTATTGTGTTCATTAAAAAATACCTAGCCGTTAAGTCGGCTTTGCGATATTATACGCTAAATTTTGCAGGGTGGTTTTATTATAAATGACAATGTCCTCCGATCGAAAAATTGCGAATAAATTCGCGCAAACTCGAGCTCAAGAATAGCCAAATTAAAATTATTCAACCGACGAATTTACTCGGCAAATTTCCCTCTTTCCTCCTAATTTATCCGCGTACGATGTAAACACGGATAAAACCGAGCTGCTTGTTATTTCTTGTATTCGCCGAGCCGAGGAGAATGCGTTAAGGCGAGTAGCAGCTCGGCTCAGTGCAGGAAGGATGGAAGACGTGACTGCCATGTCAAACGATATTACAGCGTCTATTGAGGCTCTCGGATGAGGTTCCGTCGTCGAGGGAGTTCAAATCGTGCACTGTACGTCAATCACGCCCGAGACGAAACTTAGTAACTTCGTATTGCCATTGGAATTATAAACGTAGAGAAAATACAGCCGCGATCAAAATTCATATGAAATTCGAAAATATTTTGAAAAAAAAAATTATCGCGAAAATCGAGTAGTTTTGTGCTTGGGAAAGACCGAAAACTCTTAATTTTATTGCACACGAATAGAGAAAACCAGCGGTGTGCTTAGATCATACAGTAATCCATGATTGAGTCTGTAATAGGTGTTAGCTATAATTGAATCAAGAAACTCATACAAAGGACGCGACGTTAGTACGATAAAACTGTTATTGAAAGTAGACTAAACAATAGGAAAACGCGCGAATTAGATAAATAATGCGGACAAAACCAAGTTTTGTAAAACGGGATCATTTTTATAGCAGGGACGCCGAAAAATGTAAAACCATACGAGAAGGAGAAATCAGGCGTCATTGGAACCACAAGACACATTTACACCCTCCAAGACACTTTTTTTTCTTTTTTTTTCACATTTCAAGACCTTCAACTATTCATTGATTCAGTTCAAATATATTGATTTTTGCGGCCTATAAAAATCAAAATACAAAATACGCACCAGTGAAAAAGTGAAAAAAACTGATAACGTGGGCCAATAGATCACAAATCAAGGGCCATCTGCTCACCATTTTAAGGCCTTTAAAAAAAAAATTAATCTAATAGCCTGTAAAAAATCGAAACAAACACGTTGAACAGTTATATCTTCAATACATAGTTCATTATCCAAATTCAATAAAAGCTCAATTTGGACACTCACTAGGAGAACATTTCCTTAAAATTTCATTGAGTTCCGTTCATTTTCACGGTGAAATGACGGTTGATTCAATCTATTTACAATAGACAGACACTTGTTTAGAAAGTGTTTCTGAGTAAAGTATTATGAAAATTTCTTTCTGATTCACCTCCGTTCCGAATTCGACTTTTCAGACGATAAAAAGGCTGCAAATGACTGTACAGTGGTTTATTATTCCTTCGCCTCAGTAATGTTCCAAGAAAACTTTGATTTTGCGACGGTAATTATTTCTATTTCGATGGTAATTATTTGCACGTGGAACCATGAGGTCCACAGCCTGTGGACCACGTTGACCTTGTGGTTCCACGTCACCCTAAAGATGTCCAAATGGGCGAAAGTGCTCGGCCAGCTATTAAAAATCTGGAGAATAAGTCGCCTGGGTTTTCTCCCCGACGACAACAAAACGAGCTATTGTCATTTTAATCATTTTTATTTTTCTTATTTTCCGAATTAAAAGTTAAATTTCCCCCTTACGGTATAGTTGGAGGGAGTGTAAAGAACGATTTTTACAGCTCCAAGAACTCTCGAGCCTTTATGCCAAATTTCTGAAAATCTCAAAAATTCGACACAAAAGCTACGATGACTCGAGAACCAATAAAACTATTGACCTCGCGAAGGTCTCATTCGATTCAGCGTCCTAAAATCTATAGAAATTAATACCAGATTTTTTTTTTTAAAACCTTGGACAATACGAATTTTCTCCCCCTCAAAACGTCCCAGACATTCTCCCAAAATTTGGTAAAAAGGTAGCAATTTGGTAAAAGAATTGAACCATGGTCAGACCACAATTGATTTTTAGTGAACATTTCAAGAATTTAGCTCTTATAGATGTAAGTTTCCTCTATACCTACTCAGGCTTTGGCTTTAACGCAGCCTAACTAAAACATATTTTTGTTCCTTGTTAAATTATTAATTAGTGTTGTATTATCTTATTTATTGTTATATTATTGTATTGCATTATCATCGTTTTCAATTACGAGCGATTGTACAACCATCGATAGGTTACATCGATCCTTACTGTACCGATCTTCGATACATTGTTTAAGGTTTCAGCCAAGCACTATCAACCGGTGATTAGATAGCATGATAATCTAATGTGGTACTATTCTATTGTTCAAAAACAGATCACGCTCTCGCGAAGTACCGAACTTCGTTTTTGATTTTTCAATTGAATTAAAGATAAATCTTTTCGAGTTCGCGTGTGTTCATTTCAGAACCTCGAGGAAACTTATAAATCAAAAACTTCCTGTGCTTCCGCGAGATGAGTAAAACGAAAGTACAGTTCCGAATCGCGCTCGGGAGTTCCGTTACCGACCCCAAAACGTCGATTTATTTGGTTACATCTATTAAGTTGCTTGAGCTTAATGAAATTTACCTATTTTCTCCCGCAACCGCACCGTTATCACTACATAGCGAGCTGTGTGCGCTGCCAGCAGTGAAGAAGGCTGTTAAGTCACTCCAAACAAGAGGTCAATTTCGACGAGTAAATGTTACATTGCGCGATAGTCTTCTGCAAACCTACCTAGATGAGGACGGGAACGTTATCTTCAAAGATGAATTCTTGGAACAAGGTAACGATGAAGCAGATGGGCATACACCCCCTACATTGGCCAATGAACTAAACAGGAGGTCGATGCAATCAATCACCAAGGATATGATATGTAATAAATTCAATGGAAAGGACCAGGATGCAAGTGTTTGGCTCAGGTCCTTCAATAAGGAATGCGACCGTCTAATTATTCCACAAAACCAACGGGTGGAAGCTCTACGTTTATTTTTGGAGGGGACACCCTCAGCATGGTTCGAATCCAATTGGACGCTACTGGGTATCAGCACCTGGGAACATTGGACGGCAACGTTCCTGGAATCATTTGGAGGAAAGAGCTGGTCGGACATCTGGTTCGCAGTACAATACAAGTGGATGAAGAACGGTACCTATTCTGAGTATGTGATAAAGAAGTATAGTTTATTAATTAGTGCATTTCCTGATATGTCAGAGGAAGATCGTATAGCGCTAGTGATAGTTGGTCTGCCACCCTTTGTAAACGAAAAGCTAGATAGAAAAGAAATAAATACACAAGGAAAGTTATTATCAAAATTGAATATGATACCTTTAGGAGGGAAGATAAATAAATATAAGAATGATAAGGCTAAGTCGTGGGGACCGGAACATAGCCCTCAGAAACGCTATCCCAACAGGGATTCTGAGTATCCCAATAAAGGTTATTATGATAATAGTTACAGGGCACAAACCTATAAACCCTGTTCATTCTGCGAAAAATTGGGCTACAAAAATAGATTTCACCCAGAGGACAACTGTCGCAATAAATTAGGGGCTTCAGATTACAAGTTCAAAGAGAAAAACGTCAAAATTGCTCACAATACTGAATTAGAACAGCTGTTCAACGAAGAAGTCAAGGATTCAAAAAACTAAAACTGCCTCCACTCATTGAAATTCAAGTAAAAATTGAAAATATGGATGCGCGCGGATTGTATGACCCTGGGGCCAATATAACTATGATCACATCTACATATTTAAGCATGCTAACAAAAGCTAACAAAAATCATACAACAAATGTCATTAATAAAAGTTACGCGTATAGAACAATGAGTGGAGAGGATAACTCCTGTGGAATTATATTTCTAAAGATGAGAATTTTTGAGATCGAAAGAGTGGCCAGATTTTTTGTTGTCGACAAAGAGAACTTTAATTATGATATTCTACTAGGCCTGGACAGTATTCTTGATTTCAGGCTGCGGCAGGATGAAAATTTGAAAATATCTCAAGCAATAGAAGAGGATTCACGAGAAAATGGGATTCTACACAAGCAAACCCCCTACATCAATTGGAATGATTATCTTCCGATTGAGGAGTTCGACGTGAAAACAAAACATTTAGATGAGGACAAACGACATGAAATCTACAAGCTGATCGACAAATATGGTAATTGTTTTGCAAGAAATAAGTTTGATATTGGTCAGGTACGAGATTGTGAGGCTCAAATTACATTGAACCAGGATACTTACGTGGCAAAAAGACCTTACAGATGTTCCTTCGAGGACCAGAAGGAAATTGAATCGCAGGTAGCTGAACTGTTGAAGCACGGAATTATAGAGGAGTCCTATTCGCCTTTCGCCTCTCCTGTGACAATGGCATATAAAAAAGAAGGAAATGCAAGGCTGAAGACCCGACTCTGCATAGATTTCAGAGAGCTAAATAAACTAATAGTTCCAGAAAGTCAGCCATTCCCATTGATAGACGACTTAATTATTCAAACCAAAGGATGCCAATGGTTTTCCAGTTTTGATATAAACTCTGCGTTCTGGACAATTTCTCTACGCCAAGAAGATCGCCACAAAACAGGTTTTGTAACTAGAAACGGACATTACCAATGGGCTAGTTTACCATTTGGCTTGAAAAATGCTCCGGCGATTTTCCAACGCATATTATCAGGGATAATTCGAAGCTACAGGCTGACGGACTTCTGTTTGAACTACATCGACGACATCTTAATATTTTCGCAGACGTTTTCAGACCATATCAAACATATTACATCGTTACTAGAAGCCATTCACACTGAGGGTTTCCGTCTAAAATTTTCTAAATGCACCTTTGCGGCCAGCGAGATACGATATTTGGGCCATATTATAGGGCACAATACAGTGCGCCCACTCACAGACAATCTAGTGGCTATAAAAAACTTCCCTACTCCTACAAACCGCAAAAATATTCGGCAATTCTTGGGAAAACTCAATTTTTACGGCAAATACATCCCTAACTCATCACAGCTACTGGAACCTTTCCACAATCTCTTACGAAAGAATGTACAATTCACATGGGATGACTGCTGTCAGAAGACATTTGAAAACGTAAAGAACTACTTAACCACTCCGCCAGTCCTAGCTATTTTCGACAAAGACGCACCAATCAACATATACACTGATGCAAGTGTGTTAGGAATAGGGGCGGTGCTAAAACAACCTCAAAACGATGGCAGTGAGAAACCCGTTGCATACTTCTCTAGAAAGTTGAATGATTCGCAAAAGAAAAAAAAGGCAATATATATTGAATGCATTGCCATCAAGGAAGCCATCAGGTACTGGCAATATTGGTTGATGGGCAGACACTTCCGCATTTTCTCCGACC